>OX243970.1:0-22500 GCA_945859745.1 Synanthedon formicaeformis | reverse complement strand
TCTATAAACTTCTGTCCTTGGTCTCCGGTTATCATCGCATTAAGGTTGGCTGGGCACACTTCCATATCCATCTCGTACTCCAGCTCCATCCTTTCCTTGGCGAAGACCGGGCACTCCAGCAGAACATGCGGGACATCCTCATCATTGCTGGAACAAACGCACGATGGGCTCTCCTTGCGCTTGAAACGATGCAAGTACTCGGAGAACCCACCGTGCCCCGTTAAGACCTGGGTCATAACACCTTCAAGTCTCACCTTCCTCAGGGTCTTATAGGCGTCTATGGCTCGAGGGAAGAACAGCTTTGTAATGCTGGCCGTAGCGCCGTCCCTGTATCTTTGGTCCCATTCGTCAAGCGAGCGCATCCGGATGCACCGCTTGACAAATGAGACCGGACACAGGTCGTACGCCGGCTTCCGCTTACATTTCAGTGCGGCCTCCCTCGCGAGGCAGTCCGCTCTCTCATTCCCCTCTAGACCAGCGTGTGCTTTGATCCAGAATAGTCTCATTATTCTGCCTTGCTTGTTGATGTTGTTCAAGTTTGTTCTAGTCTCAGCTGCTAGAGGGTGCAGACATTTACTCGCCGCGACAGACTGCAATGCGGACCTTGAATCGCTGTAAATTGCAACGGTAGTTTCGCTGCGACCGAGAGCAACCCTCGACGCCTCACATAGCGCCAAGAGCTCTGCCTGGTAGACGGTACAGTACGGCGGCAGACCAAGCTTGATGGCCCTGGTTTCGGCGTCGCCCTTCCATAAGGATAGAGCGGCGCCAACCCGACCCTCAATCTTGCTGCCGTCCGTAAAGATGCGAAGGTGGTAGTCGCTGTTAGCATTTAGCTCGTCCTCGTCCACCAGGCTTCCGAACTCAAGGTTAGCCAGTTCGGCGGGGTGGGGAGCCTCGATCGCAAGAACCCCCCGCTCGATGACCCTGTCCCCGAGCCCAGGCTGCGGTACTCCCCTCTTGGCCTCGTACAGTGAGGCAGCCTCGCGGACTCGCAAGTCAAGGGGGAGTATCCCAGCCAGTAGTAAAGCTGAGTTCAGGGACACCGTTCGGTAGGCTCTGCAGATTTTCTGCGCAAAACCCCGCTGCACAGCGTTCAAGATCCGCATAATCCCCACTCTGCGAGTGGCGGGTGCCCACGCACTCGCAGAGTAGGTGATTATTGGCTCCACCGCGGCGATGTAAATGGAGCGAACAACCTCGGGATGGAGACCCCAGCTGACTTTAGCTGCCCTCCCGAGCTGCTTATAGACCCCGAGGGCCTTCTTGGTCACATTTTTCACGTGGTCCTTGAAGGTGAGACCCCTGTCTATGGTAAGTCCCAGCAATTTGATTCTGTCCGTCATGGCAATGTCAATCCCGCCCATGGTAAGTCGTGGCGTTCTGGTCAGCACCATGGCATTAGTCTTGCCTGGTGCGAACCTCAGCTTATTTTTGACACCCCACTCCAGAACATGCGCGAGAGTGGCATTGGCATTCTGCTCTATCTGGAGTGCTCTGTCTCCATCAAAGACGAGGACCACGTCGTCCGCGAAAGCCTGGCAGTAGACGCCTCTACCGTCCAGGCTCCGCAGCAACGGGTCGAGTGTCAGGTTCCAGAGCAAGGGTCCGGCTATTGACCCTTGGATGCAGCCCCTGCCTGGCTCAGCATTATGAGCCTCGCCGCAGTATCTGACGTTAACCGTCCTGTCGGCGAGGTAGCTGTCAAAGACTCGCCTCAGATTCACCGGGCATCCAGCCTCCGCCAGCCTGACTCTGACCATAGGCCACCAGACGCTGTCGAAGGCCCCCTCTATGTCCAATGACACTAATACTACAATCTTCTTCTCATCAAGTTTCTTGTGTATCTGCGACATTAGGTCATAGAGGGCGCCTTCGGTGCTCTTCTGGGGCACAAAGCCATACTGGCGGTCGCTGATCCCCGGCAAAAGATGGTATTTGAGGCGAGCCACCAGCATTTTCTCATATACTTTTCCAAGCACGGGCAACAGTCCAATTGGTCGGAACGACTTGGGGACGGTGTAGCTATCCCTCCCCGGTTTCCGAAGAACGATCACTGCCGCTTCCTTCCATATCTTTGGAAAGATATGGTGGGCCATGCAGCTGTTCAGTAACCCCAAAAAAGCTTTGGGGTTACAGCTGATGGCCCTGGCGCAGATGTCGGCAGTGAGCCCATCGGAACCGGGGGCCTTCTTCGGATTGAAGGACTTCACCGCCATCTCCAGCTCGGTCAGCGTGAACGGGGGGTCGCAGGGCGAGTCTTGCTCCCCCACGTTCACCCCGTCCGCCTCCGCTCTGATCTGGCGGTGAATTCCTTCATCCGAAGTCGCGTGGTCTTTCGGGTAGAACACCTCCGCAAGCCACTCCGCCGATTCCCTCGCGTCGAGAACCCTTCCGTCTCGAACCAGCGGCGGGTCCTCCTCTCTGACTGCCGTTCTACCGATCACTCTGTAGATACCATCCCACACGCTCTCGCCACTCTGTCGCTCGCAGAAGGACTTCCAGGAGTCTGTTTGAGCTTGCCTCACGGCCTGCTCGTACTCCGCCTTCTTCTGAACGTGGTTAGGTTAGGTTAGGTTAGGTTAGGTTAGGTTAGGTTAGGTTAGGTTAGGTTAGGTTAGGTTAGGTTAGGTTAGGTTAGGTTAGGTTAGGTTAGGTTAGGTTAGGTTAGGTTAGGTTAGGTTAGGTTAGGTTAGGTTAGGTTAGGTTAGGTTAGGTTAGGTTAGGTTAGGTTAGGTTAGGTTAGGTTAGGTTAGGTTAGGTTAGGTTAGGTTAGGTTAGGTTAGGTTAGGTTAGGTTAGGTTAGGTTAGGTTAGGTTAGGTTAGGTTAGGTTAGGTTAGGTTAGGTTAGGTTAGGTTAGGTTAGGTTAGGTTAGGTTAGGTTAGGTTAGGTTAGGTTAGGTTAGGTTAGGTTAGGTTAGGTTAGGTTAGGTTAGGTTAGGTTAGGTTAGGTTAGGTTAGGTTAGGTTAGGTTAGGTTAGGTTAGGTTAGGTTAGGTTAGGTTAGGTTAGGTTAGGTTAGGTTAGGTTAGGTTAGGTTAGGTTAGGTTAGGTTAGGTTAGGTTAGGTTAGGTTAGGTTAGGTTAGGTTAGGTTAGGTTAGGTTAGGTTAGGTTAGGTTAGGTTAGGTTAGGTTAGGTTAGGTTAGGTTAGGTTAGGTTAGGTTAGGTTAGGTTAGGTTAGGTTAGGTTAGGTTAGGTTAGGTTAGGTTAGGTTAGGTTAGGTTAGGTTAGGTTAGGTTAGGTTAGGTTAGGTTAGGTTAGGTTAGGTTAGGTTAGGTTAGGTTAGGTTAGGTTAGGTTAGGTTAGGTTAGGTTAGGTTAGGTTAGGTTAGGTTAGGTTAGGTTAGGTTAGGTTAGGTTAGGTTAGGTTAGGTTAGGTTAGGTTAGGTTAGGTTAGGTTAGGTTGAGCTCATTAGAAGCCTTTTTCAAGGCTCTCTTGATCTGCCGAAGCCGTTTTGCGATTTTGTTGTTGTTGTTGAAGATTTTGTTGTTTTTGTTGTTTTTTACTAAGTTTTGAAAAGGTGAAAATCGGCGATAACTTTCGTTCCTCTGAACGAATTTTGTCGCCGATTAAGGACGAAAGTTGCTCCCTTGGGGGTGCTTTCGGCCTGCCTATTCAATTCTTAGGTATCTTCTGTTGTCTAGTTTTTATCACTGTTTTCGTTGTTAGTTTTTTAAGGTTTTCGTTGTTTTTCCTTAAAATCTTTATTGTTGTTGAGCCGACCTCGTTGAGGGCTGGCTTGGAAGACGCCTCTTCGAAAGCGCTTCCAGCCAGTCCAAACCCGTAGTTGCTGGCATTCTTTATTCAGATTTTATAGGGGTTCAAAGTTTCTCGTTTCCAGGGAAATTCATAATTTTGCTGATATTCCTTAAATATCTTTGGTGCTTATTAACGGATTTCGGTGTTGCCTGGCCTGAAAGACGCCTCTTCCGAGGCGCTATCAGCCAGTCAAAACTGCACGCCGTTATCTTCCTGGGTTCAGGTTTTATCGCAGTTCTTTCCCTAGATTTCTAGGGAAATTGTTGTTTCTGTCTTCACGGTTTTCCTGTCCCCCCTCAAGTAGGGGTGGACTCTCCAACCGCTTCAGAGGTCGACAGGGCTGTTAACTGGCCCATGTCGGCTTCTAAGAAGGATCCCTTGCCTTCGGGCAACACCCGCTCGAAGACGCGGAAGCGTAATTTGGAAGGCGCAGAGGCGATCGCTTCCTCACGAGCCTCTTCCGTTTCAGCTCGTTCTTTGGGGGAGTCGGGGTCCGAGGAGGACCCGGTTCCCCCGAAAGTGGTGAAGGGCACCAAGGGCCGTGACAAGCCCTATAGCCATAATGTTGGATTATCCCAGGCCCGCCGGGAACTAAGAGAGTGGGTATCGTCCGATACTGAGTCGGACGAAGACGCCGACATCGAGTATCTGTCGGTGGCGTCAGCTTCCCCCACCGACGGCTCACTTGAGAAGCTCACGAAAAAAGCGGAGGGGTGCTCCGCCACGATCCTTGAGGTTGTTCGTAAATCGAGCAACCTAAAGGGATCGTGCGTGAGAGACATAAAGAACGCTACCAACGCGCTGGTCAATGTTATCAAAGAGTTGGCGACGAAGGCATCCGTTAAGGCGGGTTCCCGTAAGGCGGATGCCGACAAGAAAATATATGAAGAGGTGTGTCGGCTCCAAGAAGAGAACAGATCTCTTCGGGGCCAATTAGAGGCGGCAACTCCCTCGAGAACGAGGCAAAAGATAATTTCTGACGGGCTTCGACAGCAGAGGCACGAGATTAGGGAACTGTCTGAGAAACTCTCTCTGTCTCAATCAGAGGTGACGTCTCTCAGACATTCCCTGGATTCTCGCCCGGAGCAATTGGCTGCTACAGAGTCAATCACGGAGGCGCCCCTGACAGCGGCTGCTAGCCAATCCCTGTCACGGGCTGAATTCATTGACGCACTTGGGTCACTTCAGGCCGAGCTATTATGCCATGTAGGTGGCATAGTGAGCGCTCATTTAGAGGGCCTGGAGGCGGACGGGAGACTCCTCCCGGCCCAACAAAGACGACTCCCCTTAGCGGCGGACCGCAATAGGGAAGAATTGGGTGGAGCTTCACAGCCCTCGCCGACGACGCTCGCCCCTCCGAGCAATCTTCCGAAGAAGGCTAGGGCCGTAAAGGCGAAAAAGGCAGCAAAATCCACTGCTGCCGACAGGGCACCGGAGCCACAGGCCGAGTCGTCGACTCAGCCTGGAGGAACTGCTGACAGTTGGACTGAGGTGGTCAGGCGCAAAAAGCGCGCCCCTGTAGCCTCTGCTCCGACAGCGACAAAGGTGTCTCCCCCAAAGCTCCCCAGGGAGCCTAAGAAGCCAGCGGTGATGATGGCCCTCAATAAGGAGGCGATTGAGAATGGGGCCACATACAACAAAGCCATCGCTAAAATGAAGGCGGCTGTTTCGCTCGACGCTCTGGGCATTGGCCCTGCCCAGTTCCGAGCAAGCTTCACGGGTGCGCGCATCCTCCAGCTTCCGGCGACGACAACGCCCGCTCAAGCGGACTTACTGGCAGCAAAGATTAGAGAGGCGTTGGGTGACGAGGTGAAGGTGACTCGCCCCGTCAAAACAGTCGACATCCGGGTTAACGGCCTGGATGACTCGGTGTCGACTGAAGAGATCAAGGCGGCCCTGT
Source organism: Synanthedon formicaeformis (assembly GCA_945859745.1). Classification (NCBI taxonomy): domain Eukaryota; kingdom Metazoa; phylum Arthropoda; class Insecta; order Lepidoptera; family Sesiidae; genus Synanthedon; species Synanthedon formicaeformis. Next base: position 16,841 of record OX243970.1, on the reverse strand, counting down.
CGTCGACTACTGGATGTCCCCCTGACCAATTCAGGGTGGGGAAGGTACACCCCGGTGCCGGGGGTTTGGGCTCGGCCTTTGCCTCGTGCCCAGTCGCAGCTGCCAGAAAGCTGGCTATCGTTGGCCGTATCACGGTCGGTTGGAGCTCGGCCTCCGTCAAGCTTCTGGAACAGCGCCCTATGCGTTGTTTCAGATGCATGGGGCTCGGCCATCCTTCGGTCAGGTGCCCGTCCAAAAAGGATCGCAGTAACCTTTGCTTCCGCTGCGGACTGGACGGGCACTCCGCCTTTGAATGTGAGGCTGCACTAAACTGCGCAGTCTGCAGTGATGCTGGCCGTCCGGCTTCCCATCGAATGGGTGGGTTCAACTGCTCTCCCCCTATCGTCAGGGGCCGACCTATGGAATACTTGCAGGCAGCCCGCATTGGTCCTGCCCGCGAAACAAGAGAGGAACCAATGGAATGAATTCCTGGAGAAACGGAGATGACGCACGGTCAAGCATGGCTGTAGTCATGTTTGACGGTGCGTCTATTGATGCCTCACTCTGCATTCAGAAGGAGGAACTGAGAGGAGCGAGAGGATGAGACGGTCTCGCTCCCCTCAGTTGTAGACGGCCGGGCAGGAGAAGGCGGGTTTTAGCCCGTCTTCAAATGTCCTAGGGGACCTGCACACACAGCGGCCAGGCTGTGTGTGCCTGCACAAGGTCCCCACCGTCTGGGGATTGCTTGGATGTCTTCGGGCAATCCCCCCATTGGCGCTAGGCCTTCGGGTCGCCCGTGTGGGGTGGGTCGGAGCAATTGTCTTAACAGACCCCGTCCACCCCTCACATAATGGGTAAGAAGACATCGGGGAGTTTTAGTGGGTAGGGGCCAGTTCCGCCTGCAACCGGCATGCGGCGGAGTTACTGGTCGACCCCCACATACCCCTACCGTCTGGCTGGCGGTAGGGGATCAATAAAAGGATTTCTCCTCGTCAAAAAAAAAAAAAAAAAAAAAAGGTTAGGTTAGGTTAGGTTAGGTTAGGTTAGGTTAGGTTAGGTTAGGTTAGGTTAGGTTAGGTTAGGTTAGGTTAGGTTAGGTTAGGTTAGGTTAGGTTAGGTTAGGTTAGGTTAGGTTAGGTTAGGTTAGGTTAGGTTAGGTTAGGTTAGGTTAGGTTAGGTTAGGTTAGGTTAGGTTAGGTTAGGTTAGGTTAGGTTAGGTTAGGTTAGGTTAGGTTAGGTTAGGTTAGGTTAGGTTAGGTTAGGTTAGGTTAGGTTAGGTTAGGTTAGGTTAGGTTAGGTTAGGTTAGGTTAGGTTAGGTTAGGTTAGGTTAGGTTAGGTTAGGTTAGGTTAGGTTAGGTTAGGTTAGGTTAGGTTAGGTTAGGTTAGGTTAGGTTAGGTTAGGTTAGGTTAGGTTAGGTTAGGTTAGGTTAGGTTAGGTTAGGTTAGGTTAGGTTAGGTTAGGTTAGGTTAGGTTAGGTTAGGTTAGGTTAGGTTAGGTTAGGTTAGGTTAGGTTAGGTTAGGTTAGGTTAGGTTAGGTTAGGTTAGGTTAGGTTAGGTTAGGTTAGGTTAGGTTAGGTTAGGTTAGGTTAGGTTAGGTTAGGTTAGGTTAGGTTAGGTTAGGTTAGGTTAGGTTAGGTTAGGTTAGGTTAGGTTAGGTTAGGTTAGGTTAGGTTAGGTTAGGTTAGGTTAGGTTAGGTTAGGTTAGGTTAGGTTAGGTTAGGTTAGGTTAGGTTAGGTTAGGTTAGGTTAGGTTAGGTTAGGTTAGGTTAGGTTAGGTTAGGTTAGGTTAGGTTAGGTTAGGTTAGGTTAGGTTAGGTTAGGTTAGGTTAGGTTAGGTTAGGTTAGGTTAGGTTAGGTTAGGTTAGGTTAGGTTAGGTTGGATTTTCATCGAAAATTGTAATTTTTGAGGGTCCATATCTTTGTGGTTTTTCGGTGGATTTTCGTGCAAAGCAGCTCTTTAGAAGCCTTTTTCAAGGCTCCTTCAGACTGCCGAAGCGGATTATTGAAGTTGTTGTTATTTTTGTAGTTTTTGTTGTTTTTGTGTTTTTCAGCTAAGTTTGGAAAAGGTCAAAATCGGCGATAACTTTCGTTCCCGTGAACGAATCTTGTCGCCGATTGAGGACGAAAGAGGCTCCTTTGGGGGCACTTTCGGCCTGCCTAATCCTTTCTTAGCTCCTCGTTGTTGTTTAGTTTTTGTAGCTGTTTTTGCTGTCAGTTTTTTTTAGGTTATCGTGGTTTTTCTTAAAAATCTTTTTTGTTGTCAGACCGATTTCGTTGCGGACTGGCTTGGAAGCAGCCTCTTCGGAAGCGCTTCCAGCCAGTCCAAACCCCTCGTCGGTGGCTTTCTTCGTTTAGTGTATATAGGTGTTTAAGTTTTCTTATTTTCAAGAAAACTGTTATTTTGTCGTTTAATTGTAAATACTTTTGTTAATTGTGGTCGAATTTTGTCGCGGACTGTGCTGGACGTAGCCCCCCCCGGGGCTCCTCAGGGCAGTCTACAACAATTTTCTGGTAAACTTTGTAGTTAGTTTATATTATAAATTTTTGTTGTGATTTTTCGTGTTTTCACGATTTTTGTAGTCATCGCATTGGTTGGATACAATTTGGTTGTGTTGTCCCCCCTCTTGTAGGGGTGGACTCCCCCGACCCTTCGGAGATCGACAGGGCCATTTTTTGGTCCATGTCGGACTCCAAGTCGAGCCGGCCTTCGAGCGGCTTACGCTCGAAGGCTCGAAAACGCGTTGTAGGAAAGGAGGATAGCAGTCGGCGGTCCTCTCATTCCTCTTTGTTGATGGGTGAGCGCAGGATGGCTAGACTCTCTGACGACTCTGCAGAGGAGTTCCTGCGCTCGTCTGACTCGGAGCATCAGGAGGAACCGGTTCCTCCCAAGGTATCGAAAGGCATTAAGGGCCGTGGCAAGCCCCACGCTGTTGGGCGGACCCCGGTCCGCTCGAAGTATAAGGGTAGGCAGTTGGAATCCGATTCGGACCCTTGCCTCTCTGAAGAGGAGTTTCGCCAGGCGAGATCCCCTACTCCCCCTCCGAAAACGAGGAAGGAGATTCTGGCTAGCGAGTTTAGCAAGCTGCGCGAAGAAAATAGATTGCTTCGTGAGCAGTTGAAGGCTAAGTCGGAAACGACGCCCCGTAGGAGTTATCACTCGGAGGAATTCTCCCCCGAGAACGTGGCCGATGCTCAGCCTCCCGCAGAGGTGCCTAGGACAGCGGCCGCTAGTCAGGTGCTGTACCGGGCGGAGTTTATTGAGACGATCGGGTCTCTGCAGTCGGAGCTACTAGAGCATTTAAGTTTCCTAATAAATGCCCGTCTAGAAGCCCTTGAGGTCGACGGGAGGTTACTCCCGCCCCAACAGATTCGTTCGCCACTAATGGTGGATCGTCGAGTGGCGGCCCGAACGGCCGACTCTGATGTGAATGCGGTGACAACGTTAGCCCCTCCGGCTAATTTGCCCAAAAAGGCAAGGGCCGTCAAGGCGGCCAAATCCGTTGGCAAGGCTCCCGAGCCACTGTCTGGTCCATCCTTACAGTCAAGCGGAGCCGTCCCTAGCTGGTCGAAGGTTGTGAGTCGCAAGAAGCGTGCTCCTGTTGCTCCAACCTCTGCTGCTTCAGCCCCGGCAGCGGCTAAAACCGTTGCCCGCAAGCTCCCTAGGGAGGTTAAAAAACTTGCAGTGGTGATCGCCCTTACCCCAGAGGCCGTGGCGAAGGGTGCCACCTACGTTAAGGCCATTACCAAAACGAAGGCGGCTGTTTCGTTGAGTGCATTAGGAATCGGCCCTGCCCAGTTCCGCACTACCTTTACGGGAGCGCGGAGCCTCCATCTCCCAAAGGAGACAACGCCTGAACAGGCGGACCAATTGGCGGCCCAAATTGGCGCTGTACTTGGCGAGGACGCCAAGGTGACACGTCCAGTGAAATCTGCCGACATCCGGGTCACCGGTTTGGATGATTCAGTGTCGGTAGAAGAGCTGAGAGCGGCTCTGGCTTCGAGCACTAATTGTCCCCCTGATTCGTTCAAGGTGGGCAAAGTGCATCCCGGAGCCAGAGGGATGGGCTCGGCCTTCGTGTCGTGCCCAGTTGGCGCTGCCAGGAAACTGGCGATCGGTGGTAGTATAAGGGTCGGATGGAGCTTGGCCTCCGTCCAACCGCTGGAACAGCGCGCAATGCGCTGTTTCAGGTGTATGGGGCTAGGCCACCCGGTCGTCAGGTGCCCGTCAAAAAAAGACCGCAGCAAACTTTGTTTCCGCTGCGGAATAGAAGGACACTCCGCCTTTGAATGCGGGGCTGAATACAAGTGTGATGTCTGCACTGATGCCGGCCTCCCGGCCAAGCATCGCATGGGAGGGTATAGTTGCTCTCCTCCAGTTGTTAGGGGTCGGATCATGATGGCCCCTTGCTCGGTAGCCCGAACCGGGGCTACTCCTCCCGCTCAGGTGGAGCCAATGGAGTAGTCCCTTCTCAGTAATAAACGAGCATACTGTAGAAGTATGCTCGCTCAGGAAAATCCGGCGCCGCGTTGAGTGCGGCGCCCGGTGATGATGTCATCGTGCTCTCAGGCATGGCTGTAGCCTTGTCTAAGAGTACGACAGATTTCTAACACGCAGATGGCCGGGCAGGAGAAGGCGGGCACTAGCCCGTCTTCGAATGCCCCCGGGGACCTGCGCACACAGTTGGCCAACTGTGTGCGCCTGCACGGGTCCCCTCCGTCTGGGGATTGCTCGGGTGCCTCCGGGCAATCCCTCCGTTGGCGTCAGCTTGCCAGAAATGGCTAAGCCGCTCGAGGGGGGTGGGTCGGAGCAAGTGCCTCGGCAGAACCCGTCCACCCCCCACATTATGGGCAAGGAGGCACCGGGGAGTTTTAGTGGGTAGGGGCCAGTTCCGCCTGCAACCTGCATGCGGCGGAATAGACTGGTCGAGTCCCACATACCCCTACCGCCTAGCCAGCGGTAGGGGATCAATAAGACGATTTCTCCTCGACAAAAAAAAAAAAAAAAAAAAGGTTAGGTTAGGTTAGGTTAGGTTAGGTTAGGTTAGGTTAGGTTAGGTTAGGTTAGGTTAGGTTAGGTTAGGTTAGGTTAGGTTAGGTTAGGTTAGGTTAGGTTAGGTTAGGTTAGGTTAGGTTAGGTTAGGTTAGGTTAGGTTAGGTTAGGTTAGGTTAGGTTAGGTTAGGTTAGGTTAGGTTAGGTTAGGTTAGGTTAGGTTAGGTTAGGTTAGGTTAGGTTAGGTTAGGTTAGGTTAGGTTAGGTTAGGTTAGGTTAGGTTAGGTTAGGTTAGGTTAGGTTAGGTTAGGTTAGGTTAGGTTAGGTTAGGTTAGGTTAGGTTAGGTTAGGTTAGGTTAGGTTAGGTTAGGTTAGGTTAGGTTAGGTTAGGTTAGGTTAGGTTAGGTTAGGTTAGGTTAGGTTAGGTTAGGTTAGGTTAGGTTAGGTTAGGTTAGGTTAGGTTAGGTTAGGTTAGGTTAGGTTAGGTTAGGTTAGGTTAGGTTAGGTTAGGTTAGGTTAGGTTAGGTTAGGTTAGGTTAGGTTAGGTTAGGTTAGGTTAGGTTAGGTTAGGTTAGGTTAGGTTAGGTTAGGTTAGGTTAGGTTAGGTTAGGTTAGGTTAGGTTAGGTTAGGTTAGGTTAGGTTAGGTTAGGTTAGGTTAGGTTAGGTTAGGTTAGGTTAGGTTAGGTTAGGTTAGGTTAGGTTAGGTTAGGTTAGGTTAGGTTAGGTTAGGTTAGGTTAGGTTAGGTTAGGTTAGGTTAGGTTAGGTTAGGTTAGGTTAGGTTAGGTTAGGTTAGGTTAGGTTAGGTTAGGTTAGGTTAGGTTAGGTTAGGTTAGGTTAGGTTAGGTTAGGTTAGGTTAGGTTAGGTTAGGTTAGGTTAGGTTAGGTTAGGTTAGGTTAGGTTAGGTTAGGTTAGGTTAGGTTAGGTTAGGTTAGGTTAGGTTAGGTTAGGTTAGGTTAGGTTAGGTTAGGTTAGGTTAGGTTAGGTTAGGTTAGGTTAGGTTAGGTTAGGTTAGGTTAGGTTAGGTTAGGTTAGGTTAGGTTAGGTTAGGTTAGGTTAGGTTAGGTTAGGTTAGGTTAGGTTAGGTTAGGTTAGGTTAGGTTAGGTTAGGTTAGGTTAGGTTAGGTTAGGTTAGGTTAGGTTAGGTTAGGTTAGGTTAGGTTAGGTTAGGTTAGGTTAGGTTAGGTTAGGTTAGGTTAGGTTAGGTTAGGTTAGGTTAGGTTAGGTTAGGTTAGGTTAGGTTAGGTTAGGTTAGGTTAGGTTAGGTTAGGTTAGGTTAGGTTAGGTTAGGTTAGGTTAGGTTAGGTTAGGTTAGGTTAGGTTAGGTTAGGTTAGGTTAGGTTAGGTTAGGTTAGGTTAGGTTAGGTTAGGTTAGGTTAGGTTAGGTTAGGTTAGGTTAGGTTAGGTTAGGTTAGGTTAGGTTAGGTTAGGTTAGGTTAGGTTAGGTTAGGTTAGGTTAGGTTAGGTTAGGTTAGGTTAGGTTAGGTTAGGTTAGGTTAGGTTAGGTTAGGTTAGGTTAGGTTAGGTTAGGTTAGGTTAGGTTAGGTTAGGTTAGGTTAGGTTAGGTTAGGTTAGGTTAGGTTAGGTTAGGTTAGGTTAGGTTAGGTTAGGTTAGGTTAGGTTAGGTTAGGTTAGGTTAGGTTAGGTTAGGTTAGGTTAGGTTAGGTTAGGTTAGGTTAGGTTAGGTTAGGTTAGGTTAGGTTAGGTTAGGTTAGGTTAGGTTAGGTTAGGTTAGGTTAGGTTAGGTTAGGTTAGGTTAGGTTAGGTTAGGTTAGGTTAGGTTAGGTTAGGTTAGGTTAGGTTAGGTTAGGTTGGTTAGGTTAGGTTAGGTTAGGTTAGGTTAGGTTAGGTTAGGTTAGGTTAGGTTAGGTTAGGTTAGGTTAGGTTAGGTTAGGTTAGGTTAGGTTAGGTTAGGTTAGGTTAGGTTAGGTTAGGTTAGGTTAGGTTAGGTTAGGTTAGGTTAGGTTAGGTTAGGTTAGGTTAGGTTAGGTTAGGTTAGGTTAGGTTAGGTTAGGTTAGGTTAGGTTAGGTTAGGTTAGGTTAGGTTAGGTTAGGTTAGGTTAGGTTAGGTTAGGTTAGGTTAGGTTAGGTTAGGTTAGGTTAGGTTAGGTTAGGTTAGGTTAGGTTAGGTTAGGTTAGGTTAGGTTAGGTTAGGTTAGGTTAGGTTAGGTTAGGTTAGGTTAGGTTAGGTTAGGTTAGGTTAGGTTAGGTTAGGTTAGGTTAGGTTAGGTTAGGTTAGGTTAGGTTAGGTTAGGTTAGGTTAGGTTAGGTTAGGTTAGGTTAGGTTAGGTTAGGTTAGGTTAGGTTAGGTTAGGTTAGGTTAGGTTAGGTTAGGTTAGGTTAGGTTAGGTTAGGTTAGGTTAGGTTAGGTTAGGTTAGGTTAGGTTAGGTTAGGTTAGGTTAGGTTAGGTTAGGTTAGGTTAGGTTAGGTTAGGTTAGGTTAGGTTAGGTTAGGTTAGGTTAGGTTAGGTTAGGTTAGGTTAGGTTAGGTTAGGTTAGGTTAGGTTAGGTTAGGTTAGGTTAGGTTAGGTTAGGTTAGGTTAGGTTAGGTTAGGTTAGGTTAGGTTAGGTTAGGTTAGGTTAGGTTAGGTTAGGTTAGGTTAGGTTAGGTTAGGTTAGGTTAGGTTAGGTTAGGTTAGGTTAGGTTAGGTTAGGTTAGGTTAGGTTAGGTTAGGTTAGGTTAGGTTAGGTTAGGTTAGGTTAGGTTAGGTTAGGTTAGGTTAGGTTAGGTTAGGTTAGGTTAGGTTAGGTTAGGTTAGGTTAGGTTAGGTTAGGTTAGGTTAGGTTAGGTTAGGTTAGGTTAGGTTAGGTTAGGTTAGGTTAGGTTAGGTTAGGTTAGGTTAGGTTAGGTTAGGTTAGGTTAGGTTAGGTTAGGTTAGGTTAGGTTAGGTTAGGTTAGGTTAGGTTAGGTTAGGTTAGGTTAGGTTAGGTTAGGTTAGGTTAGGTTAGGTTAGGTTAGGTTAGGTTAGGTTAGGTTAGGTTAGGTTAGGTTAGGTTAGGTTAGGTTAGGTTAGGTTAGGTTAGGTTAGGTTAGGTTAGGTTAGGTTAGGTTAGGTTAGGTTAGGTTAGGTTAGGTTAGGTTAGGTTAGGTTAGGTTAGGTTAGGTTAGGTTAGGTTAGGTTAGGTTAGGTTAGGTTAGGTTAGGTTAGGTTAGGTTAGGTTAGGTTAGGTTAGGTTAGGTTAGGTTAGGTTAGGTTAGGTTAGGTTAGGTTAGGTTAGGTTAGGTTAGGTTAGGTTAGGTTAGGTTAGGTTAGGTTAGGTTAGGTTAGGTTAGGTTAGGTTAGGTTAGGTTAGGTTAGGTTAGGTTAGGTTAGGTTAGGTTAGGTTAGGTTAGGTTAGGTTAGGTTAGGTTAGGTTAGGTTAGGTTAGGTTAGGTTAGGTTAGGTTAGGTTAGGTTAGGTTAGGTTAGGTTAGGTTAGGTTAGGTTAGGTTAGGTTAGGTTAGGTTAGGTTAGGTTAGGTTAGGTTAGGTTAGGTTAGGTTAGGTTAGGTTAGGTTAGGTTAGGTTAGGTTAGGTTAGGTTAGGTTAGGTTAGGTTAGGTTAGGTTAGGTTAGGTTAGGTTAGGTTAGGTTAGGTTAGGTTAGGTTAGGTTAGGTTAGGTTAGGTTAGGTTAGGTTAGGTTAGGTTAGGTTAGGTTAGGTTAGGTTAGGTTAGGTTAGGTTAGGTTAGGTTAGGTTAGGTTAGGTTAGGTTAGGTTAGGTTAGGTTAGGTTAGGTTAGGTTAGGTTAGGTTAGGTTAGGTTAGGTTAGGTTAGGTTAGGTTAGGTTAGGTTAGGTTAGGTTAGGTTAGGTTAGGTTAGGTTAGGTTAGGTTAGGTTAGGTTAGGTTAGGTTAGGTTAGGTTAGGTTAGGTTAGGTTAGGTTAGGTTAGGTTAGGTTAGGTTAGGTTAGGTTAGGTTAGGTTAGGTTAGGTTAGGTTAGGTTAGGTTAGGTTAGGTTAGGTTAGGTTAGGTTAGGTTAGGTTAGGTTAGGTTAGGTTAGGTTAGGTTAGGTTAGGTTAGGTTAGGTTAGGTTAGGTTAGGTTAGGTTAGGTTAGGTTAGGTTAGGTTAGGTTAGGTTAGGTTAGGTTAGGTTAGGTTAGGTTAGGTTAGGTTAGGTTAGGTTAGGTTAGGTTAGGTTAGGTTAGGTTAGGTTAGGTTAGGTTAGGTTAGGTTAGGTTAGGTTAGGTTAGGTTAGGTTAGGTTAGGTTAGGTTAGGTTAGGTTAGGTTAGGTTAGGTTAGGTTAGGTTAGGTTAGGTTAGGTTAGGTTAGGTTAGGTTAGGTTAGGTTAGGTTAGGTTAGGTTAGGTTAGGTTAGGTTAGGTTAGGTTAGGTTAGGTTAGGTTAGGTTAGGTTAGGTTAGGTTAGGTTAGGTTAGGTTAGGTTAGGTTAGGTTAGGTTAGGTTAGGTTAGGTTAGGTTAGGTTAGGTTAGGTTAGGTTAGGTTAGGTTAGGTTAGGTTAGGTTAGGTTAGGTTAGGTTAGGTTAGGTTAGGTTAGGTTAGGTTAGGTTAGGTTAGGTTAGGTTAGGTTAGGTTAGGTTAGGTTAGGTTAGGTTAGGTTAGGTTAGGTTAGGTTAGGTTAGGTTAGGTTAGGTTAGGTTAGGTTAGGTTAGGTTAGGTTAGGTTAGGTTAGGTTAGGTTAGGTTAGGTTAGGTTAGGTTAGGTTAGGTTAGGTTAGGTTAGGTTAGGTTAGGTTAGGTTAGGTTAGGTTAGGTTAGGTTAGGTTAGGTTAGGTTAGGTTAGGTTAGGTTAGGTTAGGTTAGGTTAGGTTAGGTTAGGTTAGGTTAGGTTAGGTTAGGTTAGGTTAGGTTAGGTTAGGTTAGGTTAGGTTAGGTTAGGTTAGGTTAGGTTAGGTTAGGTTAGGTTAGGTTAGGTTAGGTTAGGTTAGGTTAGGTTAGGTTAGGTTAGGTTAGGTTAGGTTAGGTTAGGTTAGGTTAGGTTAGGTTAGGTTAGGTTAGGTTAGGTTAGGTTAGGTTAGGTTAGGTTAGGTTAGGTTAGGTTAGGTTAGGTTAGGTTAGGTTAGGTTAGGTTAGGTTAGGTTAGGTTAGGTTAGGTTAGGTTAGGTTAGGTTAGGTTAGGTTAGGTTAGGTTAGGTTAGGTTAGGTTAGGTTAGGTTAGGTTAGGTTAGGTTAGGTTAGGTTAGGTTAGGTTAGGTTAGGTTAGGTTAGGTTAGGTTAGGTTAGGTTAGGTTAGGTTAGGTTAGGTTAGGTTAGGTTAGGTTAGGTTAGGTTAGGTTAGGTTAGGTTAGGTTAGGTTAGGTTAGGTTAGGTTAGGTTAGGTTAGGTTAGGTTAGGTTAGGTTAGGTTAGGTTAGGTTAGGTTAGGTTAGGTTAGGTTAGGTTAGGTTAGGTTAGGTTAGGTTAGGTTAGGTTAGGTTAGGTTAGGTTAGGTTAGGTTAGGTTAGGTTAGGTTAGGTTAGGTTAGGTTAGGTTAGGTTAGGTTAGGTTAGGTTAGGTTAGGTTAGGTTAGGTTAGGTTAGGTTAGGTTAGGTTAGGTTAGGTTAGGTTAGGTTAGGTTAGGTTAGGTTAGGTTAGGTTAGGTTAGGTTAGGTTAGGTTAGGTTAGGTTAGGTTAGGTTAGGTTAGGTTAGGTTAGGTTAGGTTAGGTTAGGTTAGGTTAGGTTAGGTTAGGTTAGGTTAGGTTAGGTTAGGTTAGGTTAGGTTAGGTTAGGTTAGGTTAGGTTAGGTTAGGTTAGGTTAGGTTAGGTTAGGTTAGGTTAGGTTAGGTTAGGTTAGGTTAGGTTAGGTTAGGTTAGGTTAGGTTAGGTTAGGTTAGGTTAGGTTAGGTTAGGTTAGGTTAGGTTAGGTTAGGTTAGGTTAGGTTAGGTTAGGTTAGGTTAGGTTAGGTTAGGTTAGGTTAGGTTAGGTTAGGTTAGGTTAGGTTAGGTTAGGTTAGGTTAGGTTAGGTTAGGTTAGGTTAGGTTAGGTTAGGTTAGGTTAGGTTAGGTTAGGTTAGGTTAGGTTAGGTTAGGTTAGGTTAGGTTAGGTTAGGTTAGGTTAGGTTAGGTTAGGTTAGGTTAGGTTAGGTTAGGTTAGGTTAGGTTAGGTTAGGTTAGGTTAGGTTAGGTTAGGTTAGGTTAGGTTAGGTTAGGTTAGGTTAGGTTAGGTTAGGTTAGGTTAGGTTAGGTTAGGTTAGGTTAGGTTAGGTTAGGTTAGGTTAGGTTAGGTTAGGTTAGGTTAGGTTAGGTTAGGTTAGGTTAGGTTAGGTTAGGTTAGGTTAGGTTAGGTTAGGTTAGGTTAGGTTAGGTTAGGTTAGGTTAGGTTAGGTTAGGTTAGGTTAGGTTAGGTTAGGTTAGGTTAGGTTAGGTTAGGTTAGGTTAGGTTAGGTTAGGTTAGGTTAGGTTAGGTTAGGTTAGGTTAGGTTAGGTTAGGTTAGGTTAGGTTAGGTTAGGTTAGGTTAGGTTAGGTTAGGTTAGGTTAGGTTAGGTTAGGTTAGGTTAGGTTAGGTTAGGTTAGGTTAGGTTAGGTTAGGTTAGGTTAGGTTAGGTTAGGTTAGGTTAGGTTAGGTTAGGTTAGGTTAGGTTAGGTTAGGTTAGGTTAGGTTAGGTTAGGTTAGGTTAGGTTAGGTTAGGTTAGGTTAGGTTAGGTTAGGTTAGGTTAGGTTAGGTTAGGTTAGGTTAGGTTAGGTTAGGTTAGGTTAGGTTAGGTTAGGTTAGGTTAGGTTAGGTTAGGTTAGGTTAGGTTAGGTTAGGTTAGGTTAGGTTAGGTTAGGTTAGGTTAGGTTAGGTTAGGTTAGGTTAGGTTAGGTTAGGTTAGGTTAGGTTAGGTTAGGTTAGGTTAGGTTAGGTTAGGTTAGGTTAGGTTAGGTTAGGTTAGGTTAGGTTAGGTTAGGTTAGGTTAGGTTAGGTTAGGTTAGGTTAGGTTAGGTTAGGTTAGGTTAGGTTAGGTTAGGTTAGGTTAGGTTAGGTTAGGTTAGGTTAGGTTAGGTTAGGTTAGGTTAGGTTAGGTTAGGTTAGGTTAGGTTAGGTTAGGTTAGGTTAGGTTAGGTTAGGTTAGGTTAGGTTAGGTTAGGTTAGGTTAGGTTAGGTTAGGTTAGGTTAGGTTAGGTTAGGTTAGGTTAGGTTAGGTTAGGTTAGGTTAGGTTAGGTTAGGTTAGGTTAGGTTAGGTTAGGTTAGGTTAGGTTAGGTTAGGTTAGGTTAGGTTAGGTTAGGTTAGGTTAGGTTAGGTTAGGTTAGGTTAGGTTAGGTTAGGTTAGGTTAGGTTAGGTTAGGTTAGGTTAGGTTAGGTTAGGTTAGGTTAGGTTAGGTTAGGTTAGGTTAGGTTAGGTTAGGTTAGGTTAGGTTAGGTTAGGTTAGGTTAGGTTAGGTTAGGTTAGGTTAGGTTAGGTTAGGTTAGGTTAGGTTAGGTTAGGTTAGGTTAGGTTAGGTTAGGTTAGGTTAGGTTAGGTTAGGTTAGGTTAGGTTAGGTTAGGTTAGGTTAGGTTAGGTTAGGTTAGGTTAGGTTAGGTTAGGTTAGGTTAGGTTAGGTTAGGTTAGGTTAGGTTAGGTTAGGTTAGGTTAGGTTAGGTTAGGTTAGGTTAGGTTAGGTTAGGTTAGGTTAGGTTAGGTTAGGTTAGGTTAGGTTAGGTTAGGTTAGGTTAGGTTAGGTTAGGTTAGGTTAGGTTAGGTTAGGTTAGGTTAGGTTAGGTTAGGTTAGGTTAGGTTAGGTTAGGTTAGGTTAGGTTAGGTTAGGTTAGGTTAGGTTAGGTTAGGTTAGGTTAGGTTAGGTTAGGTTAGGTTAGGTTAGGTTAGGTTAGGTTAGGTTAGGTTAGGTTAGGTTAGGTTAGGTTAGGTTAGGTTAGGTTAGGTTAGGTTAGGTTAGGTTAGGTTAGGTTAGGTTAGGTTAGGTTAGGTTAGGTTAGGTTAGGTTAGGTTAGGTTAGGTTAGGTTAGGTTAGGTTAGGTTAGGTTAGGTTAGGTTAGGTTAGGTTAGGTTAGGTTAGGTTAGGTTAGGTTAGGTTAGGTTAGGTTAGGTTAGGTTAGGTTAGGTTAGGTTAGGTTAGGTTAGGTTAGGTTAGGTTAGGTTAGGTTAGGTTAGGTTAGGTTAGGTTAGGTTAGGTTAGGTTAGGTTAGGTTAGGTTAGGTTAGGTTAGGTTAGGTTAGGTTAGGTTAGGTTAGGTTAGGTTAGGTTAGGTTAGGTTAGGTTAGGTTAGGTTAGGTTAGGTTAGGTTAGGTTAGGTTAGGTTAGGTTAGGTTAGGTTAGGTTAGGTTAGGTTAGGTTAGGTTAGGTTAGGTTAGGTTAGGTTAGGTTAGGTTAGGTTAGGTTAGGTTAGGTTAGGTTAGGTTAGGTTAGGTTAGGTTAGGTTAGGTTAGGTTAGGTTAGGTTAGGTTAGGTTAGGTTAGGTTAGGTTAGGTTAGGTTAGGTTAGGTTAGGTTAGGTTAGGTTAGGTTAGGTTAGGTTAGGTTAGGTTAGGTTAGGTTAGGTTAGGTTAGGTTAGGTTAGGTTAGGTTAGGTTAGGTTAGGTTAGGTTAGGTTAGGTTAGGTTAGGTTAGGTTAGGTTAGGTTAGGTTAGGTTAGGTTAGGTTAGGTTAGGTTAGGTTAGGTTAGGTTAGGTTAGGTTAGGTTAGGTTAGGTTAGGTTAGGTTAGGTTAGGTTAGGTTAGGTTAGGTTAGGTTAGGTTAGGTTAGGTTAGGTTAGGTTAGGTTAGGTTAGGTTAGGTTAGGTTAGGTTAGGTTAGGTTAGGTTAGGTTAGGTTAGGTTAGGTTAGGTTAGGTTAGGTTAGGTTAGGTTAGGTTAGGTTAGGTTAGGTTAGGTTAGGTTAGGTTAGGTTAGGTTAGGTTAGGTTAGGTTAGGTTAGGTTAGGTTAGGTTAGGTTAGGTTAGGTTAGGTTAGGTTAGGTTAGGTTAGGTTAGGTTAGGTTAGGTTAGGTTAGGTTAGGTTAGGTTAGGTTAGGTTAGGTTAGGTTAGGTTAGGTTAGGTTAGGTTAGGTTAGGTTAGGTTAGGTTAGGTTAGGTTAGGTTAGGTTAGGTTAGGTTAGGTTAGGTTAGGTTAGGTTAGGTTAGGTTAGGTTAGGTTAGGTTAGGTTAGGTTAGGTTAGGTTAGGTTAGGTTAGGTTAGGTTAGGTTAGGTTAGGTTAGGTTAGGTTAGGTTAGGTTAGGTTAGGTTAGGTTAGGTTAGGTTAGGTTAGGTTAGGTTAGGTTAGGTTAGGTTAGGTTAGGTTAGGTTAGGTTAGGTTAGGTTAGGTTAGGTTAGGTTAGGTTAGGTTAGGTTAGGTTAGGTTAGGTTAGGTTAGGTTAGGTTAGGTTAGGTTAGGTTAGGTTAGGTTAGGTTAGGTTAGGTTAGGTTAGGTTAGGTTAGGTTAGGTTAGGTTAGGTTAGGTTAGGTTAGGTTAGGTTAGGTTAGGTTAGGTTAGGTTAGGTTAGGTTAGGTTAGGTTAGGTTAGGTTAGGTTAGGTTAGGTTAGGTTAGGTTAGGTTAGGTTAGGTTAGGTTAGGTTAGGTTAGGTTAGGTTAGGTTAGGTATAGGTTAGGTTAGGTTAGGTTAGGTTAGGTTAGGTTAGGTTAGGTTAGGTTAGGTTAGGTTAGGTTAGGTTAGGTTAGGTTAGGTTAGGTTAGGTTAGGTTAGGTTAGGTTAGGTTAGGTTAGGTTAGGTTAGGTTAGGTTAGGTTAGGTTAGGTTAGGTTAGGTTAGGTTAGGTTAGGTTAGGTTAGGTTAGGTTAGGTTAGGTTAGGTTAGGTTAGGTTAGGTTAGGTTAGGTTAGGTTAGGTTAGGTTAGGTTAGGTTAGGTTAGGTTAGGTTAGGTTAGGTTAGGTTAGGTTAGGTTAGGTTAGGTTAGGTTAGGTTAGGTTAGGTTAGGTTAGGTTAGGTTAGGTTAGGTTAGGTTAGGTTAGGTTAGGTTAGGTTAGGTTAGGTTAGGTTAGGTTAGGTTAGGTTAGGTTAGGTTAGGTTAGGTTAGGTTAGGTTAGGTTAGGTTAGGTTAGGTTAGGTTAGGTTAGGTTAGGTTAGGTTAGGTTAGGTTAGGTTAGGTTAGGTTAGGTTAGGTTAGGTTAGGTTAGGTTAGGTTAGGTTAGGTTAGGTTAGGTTAGGTTAGGTTAGGTTAGGTTAGGTTAGGTTAGGTTAGGTTAGGTTAGGTTAGGTTAGGTTAGGTTAGGTTAGGTTAGGTTAGGTTAGGTTAGGTTAGGTTAGGTTAGGTTAGGTTAGGTTAGGTTAGGTTAGGTTAGGTTAGGTTAGGTTAGGTTAGGTTAGGTTAGGTTAGGTTAGGTTAGGTTAGGTTAGGTTAGGTTAGGTTAGGTTAGGTTAGGTTAGGTTAGGTTAGGTTAGGTTAGGTTAGGTTAGGTTAGGTTAGGTTAGGTTAGGTTAGGTTAGGTTAGGTTAGGTTAGGTTAGGTTAGGTTAGGTTAGGTTAGGTTAGGTTAGGTTAGGTTAGGTTAGGTTAGGTTAGGTTAGGTTAGGTTAGGTTAGGTTAGGTTAGGTTAGGTTAGGTTAGGTTAGGTTAGGTTAGGTTAGGTTAGGTTAGGTTAGGTTAGGTTAGGTTAGGTTAGGTTAGGTTAGGTTAGGTTAGGTTAGGTTAGGTTAGGTTAGGTTAGGTTAGGTTAGGTTAGGTTAGGTTAGGTTAGGTTAGGTTAGGTTAGGTTAGGTTAGGTTAGGTTAGGTTAGGTTAGGTTAGGTTAGGTTAGGTTAGGTTAGGTTAGGTTAGGTTAGGTTAGGTTAGGTTAGGTTAGGTTAGGTTAGGTTAGGTTAGGTTAGGTTAGGTTAGGTTAGGTTAGGTTAGGTTAGGTTAGGTTAGGTTAGGTTAGGTTAGGTTAGGTTAGGTTAGGTTAGGTTAGGTTAGGTTAGGTTAGGTTAGGTTAGGTTAGGTTAGGTTAGGTTAGGTTAGGTTAGGTTAGGTTAGGTTAGGTTAGGTTAGGTTAGGTTAGGTTAGGTTAGGTTAGGTTAGGTTAGGTTAGGTTAGGTTAGGTTAGGTTAGGTTAGGTTAGGTTAGGTTAGGTTAGGTTAGGTTAGGTTAGGTTAGGTTAGGTTAGGTTAGGTTAGGTTAGGTTAGGTTAGGTTAGGTTAGGTTAGGTTAGGTTAGGTTAGGTTAGGTTAGGTTAGGTTAGGTTAGGTTAGGTTAGGTTAGGTTAGGTTAGGTTAGGTTAGGTTAGGTTAGGTTAGGTTAGGTTAGGTTAGGTTAGGTTAGGTTAGGTTAGGTTAGGTTAGGTTAGGTTAGGTTAGGTTAGGTTAGGTTAGGTTAGGTTAGGTTAGGTTAGGTTAGGTTAGGTTAGGTTAGGTTAGGTTAGGTTAGGTTAGGTTAGGTTAGGTTAGGTTAGGTTAGGTTAGGTTAGGTTAGGTTAGGTTAGGTTAGGTTAGGTTAGGTTAGGTTAGGTTAGGTTAGGTTAGGTTAGGTTAGGTTAGGTTAGGTTAGGTTAGGTTAGGTTAGGTTAGGTTAGGTTAGGTTAGGTTAGGTTAGGTTAGGTTAGGTTAGGTTAGGTTAGGTTAGGTTAGGTTAGGTTAGGTTAGGTTAGGTTAGGTTAGGTTAGGTTAGGTTAGGTTAGGTTAGGTTAGGTTAGGTTAGGTTAGGTTAGGTTAGGTTAGGTTAGGTTAGGTTAGGTTAGGTTAGGTTAGGTTAGGTTAGGTTAGGTTAGGTTAGGTTAGGTTAGGTTAGGTTAGGTTAGGTTAGGTTAGGTTAGGTTAGGTTAGGTTAGGTTAGGTTAGGTTAGGTTAGGTTAGGTTAGGTTAGGTTAGGTTAGGTTAGGTTAGGTTAGGTTAGGTT
Source organism: Synanthedon formicaeformis (assembly GCA_945859745.1). Taxonomy (NCBI): domain Eukaryota; kingdom Metazoa; phylum Arthropoda; class Insecta; order Lepidoptera; family Sesiidae; genus Synanthedon; species Synanthedon formicaeformis. Next base: position 232 of record OX243970.1, on the reverse strand, counting down.
AGGTTAGGTTAGGTTAGGTTAGGTTAGGTTAGGTTAGGTTAGGTTAGGTTAGGTTAGGTTAGGTTAGGTTAGGTTAGGTTAGGTTAGGTTAGGTTAGGTTAGGTTAGGTTAGGTTAGGTTAGGTTAGGTTAGGTTAGGTTAGGTTAGGTTAGGTTAGGTTAGGTTAGGTTAGGTTAGGTTAGGTTAGGTTAGGTTAGGTTAGGTTAGGTTAGGTTAGGTTAGGTTAGGTTAG
>OX243969.1:10842500-10859233 GCA_945859745.1 Synanthedon formicaeformis | reverse complement strand
CCTAACCTAACCTAACCTAACCTAACCTAACCTAACCTAACCTAACCTAACCTAACCTAACCTAACCTAACCTAACCTAACCTAACCTAACCTAACCTAACCTAACCTAACCTAACCTAACCTAACCTATCCTAACCTAACCTAACCTAACCTAACCTAACCTAACCTAACCTAACCTAACCTAACCTAACCTAACCTAACCTAACCTAACCTAACCTAACCTAACCTAACCTAACCTAACCTAACCTAACCTAACCTAACCTAACCTAACCTAACCTAACCTAACCTAACCTAACCTAACCTAACCTAACCTAACCTAACCTAACCTAACCTAACCTAACCTAACCTAACCTAACCTAACCTAACCTAACCTAACCTAACCTAACCTAACCTAACCTAACCTAACCTAACCTAACCTAACCTAACCTAACCTAACCTAACCTAACCTAACCTAACCTAACCTAACCTAACCTAACCTAACCTAACCTAACCTAACCTAACTAACCTAACCTAACCTAACCTAACCTAACCTAACCTAACCTAACCTAACCTAACCTAACCTAACCTAACCTAACCTAACCTAACCTAACCTAACCTAACCTAACCTAACCTAACCTAACCTAACCTAACCTAACCTAACCTAACCTAACCTAACCTAACCTAACCTAACCTAACCTAACCTAACCTAACCTAACCTAACCTAACCTAACCTAACCTAACCTAACCTAACCTAACCTAACCTAACCTAACCTAACCTAACCTAACCTAACCTAACCTAACCTAACCTAACCTAACCTAACCTAACCTAACCTAACCTAACCTAACCTAACCTAACCTAACCTAACCTAACCTAACCTAACCTAACCTAACCTAACCTAACCTAACCTAACCTAACCTAACCTAACCTAACCTAACCTAACCTAACCTAACCTAACCTAACCTAACCTAACCTAACCTAACCTAACCTAACCTAACCTAACCTAACCTAACCTAACCTAACCTAACCTAACCTAACCTAACCTAACCTAACCTAACCTAACCTAACCTAACCTAACCTAACCTAACCTAACCTAACCTAACCTAACCTAACCTAACCTAACCTAACCTAACCTAACCTAACCTAACCTAACCTAACCTAACCTAACCTAACCTAACCTAACCTAACCTAACCTAACCTAACCTAACCTAACCTAACCTAACCTAACCTAACCTAACCTAACCTAACCTAACCTAACCTAACCTAACCTAACCTAACCTAACCTAACCTAACCTAACCTAACCTAACCTAACCTAACCTAACCTAACCTAACCTAACCTAACCTAACCTAACCTAACCTAACCTAACCTAACCTAACCTAACCTAACCTAACCTAACCTAACCTAACCTAACCTAACCTAACCTAACCTAACCTAACCTAACCTAACCTAACCTAACCTAACCTAACCTAACCTAACCTAACCTAACCTAACCTAACCTAACCTAACCTAACCTAACCTAACCTAACCTAACCTAACCTAACCTAACCTAACCTAACCTAACCTAACCTAACCTAACCTAACCTAACCTAACCTAACCTAACCTAACCTAACCTAACCTAACCTAACCTAACCTAACCTAACCTAACCTAACCTAACCTAACCTAACCTAACCTAACCTAACCTAACCTAACCTAACCTAACCTAACCTAACCTAACCTAACCTAACCTAACCTAACCTAACCTAACCTAACCTAACCTAACCTAACCTAACCTAACCTAACCTAACCTAACCTAACCTAACCTAACCTAACCTAACCTAACCTAACCTAACCTAACCTAACCTAACCTAACCTAACCTAACCTAACCTAACCTAACCTAACCTAACCTAACCTAACCTAACCTAACCTAACCTAACCTAACCTAACCTAACCTAACCTAACCTAACCTAACCTAACCTAACCTAACCTAACCTAACCTAACCTAACCTAACCTAACCTAACCTAACCTAACCTAACCTAACCTAACCTAACCTAACCTAACCTAACCTAACCTAACCTAACCTAACCTAACCTAACTCTAACCTAACCTAACCTAACCTAACCTAACCTAACCTAACCTAACCTAACCTAACCTAACCTAACCTAACCTAACCTAACCTAACCTAACCTAACCTAACCTAACCTAACCTAACCTAACCTAACCTAACCTAACCTAACCTAACCTAACCTAACCTAACCTAACCTAACCTAACCTAACCTAACCTAACCTAACCTAACCTAACCTAACCTAACCTAACCTAACCTAACCTAACCTAACCTAACCTAACCTAACCTAACCTAACCTAACCTAACCTAACCTAACCTAACCTAACCTAACCTAACCTAACCTAACCTAACCTAACCTAACCTAACCTAACCTAACCTAACCTAACCTAACCTAACCTAACCTAACCTAACCTAACCTAACCTAACCTAACCTAACCTAACCTAACCTAACCTAACCTAACCTAACCTAACCTAACCTAACCTAACCTAACCTAACCTAACCTAACCTAACCTAACCTAACCTAACCTAACCTAACCTAACCTAACCTAACCTAACCTAACCTAACCTAACCTAACCTAACCTAACCTAACCTAACCTAACCTAACCTAACCTAACCTAACCTAACCTAACCTAACCTAACCTAACCTAACCTAACCTAACCTAACCTAACCTAACCTAACCTAACCTAACCTAACCTAACCTAACCTAACCTAACCTAACCTAACCTAACCTAACCTAACCTAACCTAACCTAACCTAACCTAACCTAACCTAACCTAACCTAACCTAACCTAACCTAACCTAACCTAACCTAACCTAACCTAACCTAACCTAACCTAACCTAACCTAACCTAACCTAACCTAACCTAACCTAACCTAACCTAACCTAACCTAACCTAACCTAACCTAACCTAACCTAACCTAACCTAACCTAACCTAACCTAACCTAACCTAACCTAACCTAACCTAACCTAACCTAACCTAACCTAACCTAACCTAACCTAACCTAACCTAACCTAACCTAACCTAACCTAACCTAACCTAACCTAACCTAACCTAACCTAACCTAACCTAACCTAACCTAACCTAACCTAACCTAACCTAACCTAACCTAACCTAACCTAACCTAACCTAACCTAACCTAACCTAACCTAACCTAACCTAACCTAACCTAACCTAACCTAACCTAACCTAACCTAACCTAACCTAACCTAACCTAACCTAACCTAACCTAACCTAACCTAACCTAACCTAACCTAACCTAACCTAACCTAACCTAACCTAACCTAACCTAACCTAACCTAACCTAACCTAACCTAACCTAACCTAACCTAACCTAACCTAACCTAACCTAACCTAACCTAACCTAACCTAACCTAACCTAACCTAACCTAACCTAACCTAACCTAACCTAACCTAACCTAACCTAACCTAACCTAACCTAACCTAACCTAACCTAACCTAACCTAACCTAACCTAACCTAACCTAACCTAACCTAACCTAACCTAACCTAACCTAACCTAACCTAACCTAACCTAACCTAACCTAACCTAACCTAACCTAACCTAACCTAACCTAACCTAACCTAACCTAACCTAACCTAACCTAACCTAACCTAACCTAACCTAACCTAACCTAACCTAACCTAACCTAACCTAACCTAACCTAACCTAACCTAACCTAACCTAACCTAACCTAACCTAACCTAACCTAACCTAACCTAACCTAACCTAACCTAACCTAACCTAACCTAACCTAACCTAACCTAACCTAACCTAACCTAACCTAACCTAACCTAACCTAACCTAACCTAACCTAACCTAACCTAACCTAACCTAACCTAACCTAACCTAACCTAACCTAACCTAACCTAACCTAACCTAACCTAACCTAACCTAACCTAACCTAACCTAACCTAACCTAACCTAACCTAACCTAACCTAACCTAACCTAACCTAACCTAACCTAACCTAACCTAACCTAACCTAACCTAACCTAACCTAACCTAACCTAACCTAACCTAACCTAACCTAACCTAACCTAACCTAACCTAACCTAACCTAACCTAACCTAACCTAACCTAACCTAACCTAACCTAACCTAACCTAACCTAACCTAACCTAACCTAACCTAACCTAACCTAACCTAACCTAACCTAACCTAACCTAACCTAACCTAACCTAACCTAACCTAACCTAACCTAACCTAACCTAACCTAACCTAACCTAACCTAACCTAACCTAACCTAACCTAACCTAACCTAACCTAACCTAACCTAACCTAACCTAACCTAACCTAACCTAACCTAACCTAACCTAACCTAACCTAACCTAACCTAACCTAACCTAACCTAACCTAACCTAACCTAACCTAACCTAACCTAACCTAACCTAACCTAACCTAACCTAACCTAACCTAACCTAACCTAACCTAACCTAACCTAACCTAACCTAACCTAACCTAACCTAACCTAACCTAACCTAACCTAACCTAACCTAACCTAACCTAACCTAACCTAACCTAACCTAACCTAACCTAACCTAACCTAACCTAACCTAACCTAACCTAACCTAACCTAACCTAACCTAACCTAACCTAACCTAACCTAACCTAACCTAACCTAACCTAACCTAACCTAACCTAACCTAACCTAACCTAACCTAACCTAACCTAACCTAACCTAACCTAACCTAACCTAACCTAACCTAACCTAACCTAACCTAACCTAACCTAACCTAACCTAACCTAACCTAACCTAACCTAACCTAACCTAACCTAACCTAACCTAACCTAACCTAACCTAACCTAACCTAACCTAACCTAACCTAACCTAACCTAACCTAACCTAACCTAACCTAACCTAACCTAACCTAACCTAACCTAACCTAACCTAACCTAACCTAACCTAACCTAACCTAACCTAACCTAACCTAACCTAACCTAACCTAACCTAACCTAACCTAACCTAACCTAACCTAACCTAACCTAACCTAACCTAACCTAACCTAACCTAACCTAACCTAACCTAACCTAACCTAACCTAACCTAACCTAACCTAACCTAACCTAACCTAACCTAACCTAACCTAACCTAACCTAACCTAACCTAACCTAACCTAACCTAACCTAACCTAACCTAACCTAACCTAACCTAACCTAACCTAACCTAACCTAACCTAACCTAACCTAACCTAACCTAACCTAACCTAACCTAACCTAACCTAACCTAACCTAACCTAACCTAACCTAACCTAACCTAACCTAACCTAACCTAACCTAACCTAACCTAACCTAACCTAACCTAACCTAACCTAACCTAACCTAACCTAACCTAACCTAACCTAACCTAACCTAACCTAACCTAACCTAACCTAACCTAACCTAACCTAACCTAACCTAACCTAACCTAACCTAACCTAACCTAACCTAACCTAACCTAACCTAACCTAACCTAACCTAACCTAACCTAACCTAACCTAACCTAACCTAACCTAACCTAACCTAACCTAACCTAACCTAACCTAACCTAACCTAACCTAACCTAACCTAACCTAACCTAACCTAACCTAACCTAACCTAACCTAACCTAACCTAACCTAACCTAACCTAACCTAACCTAACCTAACCTAACCTAACCTAACCTAACCTAACCTAACCTAACCTAACCTAACCTAACCTAACCTAACCTAACCTAACCTAACCTAACCTAACCTAACCTAACCTAACCTAACCTAACCTAACCTAACCTAACCTAACCTAACCTAACCTAACCTAACCTAACCTAACCTAACCTAACCTAACCTAACCTAACCTAACCTAACCTAACCTAACCTAACCTAACCTAACCTAACCTAACCTAACCTAACCTAACCTAACCTAACCTAACCTAACCTAACCTAACCTAACCTAACCTAACCTAACCTAACCTAACCTAACCTAACCTAACCTAACCTAACCTAACCTAACCTAACCTAACCTAACCTAACCTAACCTAACCTAACCTAACCTAACCTAACCTAACCTAACCTAACCTAACCTAACCTAACCTAACCTAACCTAACCTAACCTAACCTAACCTAACCTAACCTAACCTAACCTAACCTAACCTAACCTAACCTAACCTAACCTAACCTAACCTAACCTAACCTAACCTAACCTAACCTAACCTAACCTAACCTAACCTAACCTAACCTAACCTAACCTAACCTAACCTAACCTAACCTAACCTAACCTAACCTAACCTAACCTAACCTAACCTAACCTAACCTAACCTAACCTAACCTAACCTAACCTAACCTAACCTAACCTAACCTAACCTAACCTAACCTAACCTAACCTAACCTAACCTAACCTAACCTAACCTAACCTAACCTAACCTAACCTAACCTAACCTAACCTAACCTAACCTAACCTAACCTAACCTAACCTAACCTAACCTAACCTAACCTAACCTAACCTAACCTAACCTAACCTAACCTAACCTAACCTAACCTAACCTAACCTAACCTAACCTAACCTAACCTAACCTAACCTAACCTAACCTAACCTAACCTAACCTAACCTAACCTAACCTAACCTAACCTAACCTAACCTAACCTAACCTAACCTAACCTAACCTAACCTAACCTAACCTAACCTAACCTAACCTAACCTAACCTAACCTAACCTAACCTAACCTAACCTAACCTAACCTAACCTAACCTAACCTAACCTAACCTAACCTAACCTAACCTAACCTAACCTAACCTAACCTAACCTAACCTAACCTAACCTAACCTAACCTAACCTAACCTAACCTAACCTAACCTAACCTAACCTAACCTAACCTAACCTAACCTAACCTAACCTAACCTAACCTAACCTAACCTAACCTAACCTAACCTAACCTAACCTAACCTAACCTAACCTAACCTAACCTAACCTAACCTAACCTAACCTAACCTAACCTAACCTAACCTAACCTAACCTAACCTAACCTAACCTAACCTAACCTAACCTAACCTAACCTAACCTAACCTAACCTAACCTAACCTAACCTAACCTAACCTAACCTAACCTAACCTAACCTAACCTAACCTAACCTAACCTAACCTAACCTAACCTAACCTAACCTAACCTAACCTAACCTAACCTAACCTAACCTAACCTAACCTAACCTAACCTAACCTAACCTAACCTAACCTAACCTAACCTAACCTAACCTAACCTAACCTAACCTAACCTAACCTAACCTAACCTAACCTAACCTAACCTAACCTAACCTAACCTAACCTAACCTAACCTAACCTAACCTAACCTAACCTAACCTAACCTAACCTAACCTAACCTAACCTAACCTAACCTAACCTAACCTAACCTAACCTAACCTAACCTAACCTAACCTAACCTAACCTAACCTAACCTAACCTAACCTAACCTAACCTAACCTAACCTAACCTAACCTAACCTAACCTAACCTAACCTAACCTAACCTAACCTAACCTAACCTAACCTAACCTAACCTAACCTAACCTAACCTAACCTAACCTAACCTAACCTAACCTAACCTAACCTAACCTAACCTAACCTAACCTAACCTAACCTAACCTAACCTAACCTAACCTAACCTAACCTAACCTAACCTAACCTAACCTAACCTAACCTAACCTAACCTAACCTAACCTAACCTAACCTAACCTAACCTAACCTAACCTAACCTAACCTAACCTAACCTAACCTAACCTAACCTAACCTAACCTAACCTAACCTAACCTAACCTAACCTAACCTAACCTAACCTAACCTAACCTAACCTAACCTAACCTAACCTAACCTAACCTAACCTAACCTAACCTAACCTAACCTAACCTAACCTAACCTAACCTAACCTAACCTAACCTAACCTAACCTAACCTAACCTAACCTAACCTAACCTAACCTAACCTAACCTAACCTAACCTAACCTAACCTAACCTAACCTAACCTAACCTAACCTAACCTAACCTAACCTAACCTAACCTAACCTAACCTAACCTAACCTAACCTAACCTAACCTAACCTAACCTAACCTAACCTAACCTAACCTAACCTAACCTAACCTAACCTAACCTAACCTAACCTAACCTAACCTAACCTAACCTAACCTAACCTAACCTAACCTAACCTAACCTAACCTAACCTAACCTAACCTAACCTAACCTAACCTAACCTAACCTAACCTAACCTAACCTAACCTAACCTAACCTAACCTAACCTAACCTAACCTAACCTAACCTAACCTAACCTAACCTAACCTAACCTAACCTAACCTAACCTAACCTAACCTAACCTAACCTAACCTAACCTAACCTAACCTAACCTAACCTAACCTAACCTAACCTAACCTAACCTAACCTAACCTAACCTAACCTAACCTAACCTAACCTAACCTAACCTAACCTAACCTAACCTAACCTAACCTAACCTAACCTAACCTAACCTAACCTAACCTAACCTAACCTAACCTAACCTAACCTAACCTAACCTAACCTAACCTAACCTAACCTAACCTAACCTAACCTAACCTAACCTAACCTAACCTAACCTAACCTAACCTAACCTAACCTAACCTAACCTAACCTAACCTAACCTAACCTAACCTAACCTAACCTAACCTAACCTAACCTAACCTAACCTAACCTAACCTAACCTAACCTAACCTAACCTAACCTAACCTAACCTAACCTAACCTAACCTAACCTAACCTAACCTAACCTAACCTAACCTAACCTAACCTAACCTAACCTAACCTAACCTAACCTAACCTAACCTAACCTAACCTAACCTAACCTAACCTAACCTAACCTAACCTAACCTAACCTAACCTAACCTAACCTAACCTAACCTAACCTAACCTAACCTAACCTAACCTAACCTAACCTAACCTAACCTAACCTAACCTAACCTAACCTAACCTAACCTAACCTAACCTAACCTAACCTAACCTAACCTAACCTAACCTAACCTAACCTAACCTAACCTAACCTAACCTAACCTAACCTAACCTAACCTAACCTAACCTAACCTAACCTAACCTAACCTAACCTAACCTAACCTAACCTAACCTAACCTAACCTAACCTAACCTAACCTAACCTAACCTAACCTAACCTAACCTAACCTAACCTAACCTAACCTAACCTAACCTAACCTAACCTAACCTAACCTAACCTAACCTAACCTAACCTAACCTAACCTAACCTAACCTAACCTAACCTAACCTAACCTAACCTAACCTAACCTAACCTAACCTAACCTAACCTAACCTAACCTAACCTAACCTAACCTAACCTAACCTAACCTAACCTAACCTAACCTAACCTAACCTAACCTAACCTAACCTAACCTAACCTAACCTAACCTAACCTAACCTAACCTAACCTAACCTAACCTAACCTAACCTAACCTAACCTAACCTAACCTAACCTAACCTAACCTAACCTAACCTAACCTAACCTAACCTAACCTAACCTAACCTAACCTAACCTAACCTAACCTAACCTAACCTAACCTAACCTAACCTAACCTAACCTAACCTAACCTAACCTAACCTAACCTAACCTAACCTAACCTAACCTAACCTAACCTAACCTAACCTAACCTAACCTAACCTAACCTAACCTAACCTAACCTAACCTAACCTAACCTAACCTAACCTAACCTAACCTAACCTAACCTAACCTAACCTAACCTAACCTAACCTAACCTAACCTAACCTAACCTAACCTAACCTAACCTAACCTAACCTAACCTAACCTAACCTAACCTAACCTAACCTAACCTAACCTAACCTAACCTAACCTAACCTAACCTAACCTAACCTAACCTAACCTAACCTAACCTAACCTAACCTAACCTAACCTAACCTAACCTAACCTAACCTAACCTAACCTAACCTAACCTAACCTAACCTAACCTAACCTAACCTAACCTAACCTAACCTAACCTAACCTAACCTAACCTAACCTAACCTAACCTAACCTAACCTAACCTAACCTAACCTAACCTAACCTAACCTAACCTAACCTAACCTAACCTAACCTAACCTAACCTAACCTAACCTAACCTAACCTAACCTAACCTAACCTAACCTAACCTAACCTAACCTAACCTAACCTAACCTAACCTAACCTAACCTAACCTAACCTAACCTAACCTAACCTAACCTAACCTAACCTAACCTAACCTAACCTAACCTAACCTAACCTAACCTAACCTAACCTAACCTAACCTAACCTAACCTAACCTAACCTAACCTAACCTAACCTAACCTAACCTAACCTAACCTAACCTAACCTAACCTAACCTAACCTAACCTAACCTAACCTAACCTAACCTAACCTAACCTAACCTAACCTAACCTAACCTAACCTAACCTAACCTAACCTAACCTAACCTAACCTAACCTAACCTAACCTAACCTAACCTAACCTAACCTAACCTAACCTAACCTAACCTAACCTAACCTAACCTAACCTAACCTAACCTAACCTAACCTAACCTAACCTAACCTAACCTAACCTAACCTAACCTAACCTAACCTAACCTAACCTAACCTAACCTAACCTAACCTAACCTAACCTAACCTAACCTAACCTAACCTAACCTAACCTAACCTAACCTAACCTAACCTAACCTAACCTAACCTAACCTAACCTAACCTAACCTAACCTAACCTAACCTAACCTAACCTAACCTAACCTAACCTAACCTAACCTAACCTAACCTAACCTAACCTAACCTAACCTAACCTAACCTAACCTAACCTAACCTAACCTAACCTAACCTAACCTAACCTAACCTAACCTAACCTAACCTAACCTAACCTAACCTAACCTAACCTAACCTAACCTAACCTAACCTAACCTAACCTAACCTAACCTAACCTAACCTAACCTAACCTAACCTAACCTAACCTAACCTAACCTAACCTAACCTAACCTAACCTAACCTAACCTAACCTAACCTAACCTAACCTAACCTAACCTAACCTAACCTAACCTAACCTAACCTAACCTAACCTAACCTAACCTAACCTAACCTAACCTAACCTAACCTAACCTAACCTAACCTAACCTAACCTAACCTAACCTAACCTAACCTAACCTAACCTAACCTAACCTAACCTAACCTAACCTAACCTAACCTAACCTAACCTAACCTAACCTAACCTAACCTAACCTAACCTAACCTAACCTAACCTAACCTAACCTAACCTAACCTAACCTAACCTAACCTAACCTAACCTAACCTAACCTAACCTAACCTAACCTAACCTAACCTAACCTAACCTAACCTAACCTAACCTAACCTAACCTAACCTAACCTAACCTAACCTAACCTAACCTAACCTAACCTAACCTAACCTAACCTAACCTAACCTAACCTAACCTAACCTAACCTAACCTAACCTAACCTAACCTAACCTAACCTAACCTAACCTAACCTAACCTAACCTAACCTAACCTAACCTAACCTAACCTAACCTAACCTAACCTAACCTAACCTAACCTAACCTAACCTAACCTAACCTAACCTAACCTAACCTAACCTAACCTAACCTAACCTAACCTAACCTAACCTAACCTAACCTAACCTAACCTAACCTAACCTAACCTAACCTAACCTAACCTAACCTAACCTAACCTAACCTAACCTAACCTAACCTAACCTAACCTAACCTAACCTAACCTAACCTAACCTAACCTAACCTAACCTAACCTAACCTAACCTAACCTAACCTAACCTAACCTAACCTAACCTAACCTAACCTAACCTAACCTAACCTAACCTAACCTAACCTAACCTAACCTAACCTAACCTAACCTAACCTAACCTAACCTAACCTAACCTAACCTAACCTAACCTAACCTAACCTAACCTAACCTAACCTAACCTAACCTAACCTAACCTAACCTAACCTAACCTAACCTAACCTAACCTAACCTAACCTAACCTAACCTAACCTAACCTAACCTAACCTAACCTAACCTAACCTAACCTAACCTAACCTAACCTAACCTAACCTAACCTAACCTAACCTAACCTAACCTAACCTAACCTAACCTAACCTAACCTAACCTAACCTAACCTAACCTAACCTAACCTAACCTAACCTAACCTAACCTAACCTAACCTAACCTAACCTAACCTAACCTAACCTAACCTAACCTAACCTAACCTAACCTAACCTAACCTAACCTAACCTAACCTAACCTAACCTAACCTAACCTAACCTAACCTAACCTAACCTAACCTAACCTAACCTAACCTAACCTAACCTAACCTAACCTAACCTAACCTAACCTAACCTAACCTAACCTAACCTAACCTAACCTAACCTAACCTAACCTAACCTAACCTAACCTAACCTAACCTAACCTAACCTAACCTAACCTAACCTAACCTAACCTAACCTAACCTAACCTAACCTAACCTAACCTAACCTAACCTAACCTAACCTAACCTAACCTAACCTAACCTAACCTAACCTAACCTAACCTAACCTAACCTAACCTAACCTAACCTAACCTAACCTAACCTAACCTAACCTAACCTAACCTAACCTAACCTAACCTAACCTAACCTAACCTAACCTAACCTAACCTAACCTAACCTAACCTAACCTAACCTAACCTAACCTAACCTAACCTAACCTAACCTAACCTAACCTAACCTAACCTAACCTAACCTAACCTAACCTAACCTAACCTAACCTAACCTAACCTAACCTAACCTAACCTAACCTAACCTAACCTAACCTAACCTAACCTAACCTAACCTAACCTAACCTAACCTAACCTAACCTAACCTAACCTAACCTAACCTAACCTAACCTAACCTAACCTAACCTAACCTAACCTAACCTAACCTAACCTAACCTAACCTAACCTAACCTAACCTAACCTAACCTAACCTAACCTAACCTAACCTAACCTAACCTAACCTAACCTAACCTAACCTAACCTAACCTAACCTAACCTAACCTAACCTAACCTAACCTAACCTAACCTAACCTAACCTAACCTAACCTAACCTAACCTAACCTAACCTAACCTAACCTAACCTAACCTAACCTAACCTAACCTAACCTAACCTAACCTAACCTAACCTAACCTAACCTAACCTAACCTAACCTAACCTAACCTAACCTAACCTAACCTAACCTAACCTAACCTAACCTAACCTAACCTAACCTAACCTAACCTAACCTAACCTAACCTAACCTAACCTAACCTAACCTAACCTAACCTAACCTAACCTAACCTAACCTAACCTAACCTAACCTAACCTAACCTAACCTAACCTAACCTAACCTAACCTAACCTAACCTAACCTAACCTAACCTAACCTAACCTAACCTAACCTAACCTAACCTAACCTAACCTAACCTAACCTAACCTAACCTAACCTAACCTAACCTAACCTAACCTAACCTAACCTAACCTAACCTAACCTAACCTAACCTAACCTAACCTAACCTAACCTAACCTAACCTAACCTAACCTAACCTAACCTAACCTAACCTAACCTAACCTAACCTAACCTAACCTAACCTAACCTAACCTAACCTAACCTAACCTAACCTAACCTAACCTAACCTAACCTTTTTTTTTTTTTTTTTTGACGAGGAGAAATCCATTTACAGATTCCCTACCGCTGGCTAGACGGTAGGGGTATGTGGGGGTCAGCCGGCGCAACCCGCTATGCTAATCATAGCGGTCCCGGCCACTACCCACTAAAACTCCCCGGTGCCTCCTTGCCCTTTGTGCGGGGTGGACCGGGCTCTGCCGAGGCAACAACTCCGATCCACCCCTGGGCAGCCTAGCCGGCGACGGCTAAGCTAACGCCGAAGGAGGATTGCCCGGAGACACCGGAGCAATCCCCAGACGGGGGGACCTTTGCAGGCGCACACAGCTGGCCAGCTGTGTGCGCAGGTCCCCTAGGGCATTTGAAGACGGGCTTGGTATGCCCGCCTTCTCCTGCCCTGTCGTCTACGTCTGAGGGAAGCGAGACCTGCCTCTTCCTCTCGCTCCCTCTCGGCTGCCTCCTTCTGCGACATTACAAAATCGCAGAAGGCGACAGCCGCTTTCCAAATGGTCGCACTGCCAATCATGGCCTCGACCATTCTTGGCAGTGTGACTTCACCACCGCCCAGCGCCGCGCTTAGCTCGCGGCGCTGGGGAATCCAGGCCGAGCATACCTGAAGGGTATGCTCGGCCGTGTCGTCTGGGTCGCCGCAGTGGTGACACTGCGGCGACTCCTCTCGTTTGATAAGGTGCAGATAATGACCGAAGCACCCATGCCCGGTCATTATCTGCACCATATGGAAGGTGAGGCCACCTTTACGGCGCCTCACCCACTCCTCTAACACCGGACGAATTGCAGAAATCGTCCGGTGACCGGCGGTTGGCTCGCGGAGAGCCTCACTCCAGTCAAGCAGGGCTCTCTCCTGCGCCTCAGCCCTGACCCGCTGCACGTCCTCGGCAGCGGGTCTTCCTCCCAGGGCCCTAGCGGCGACCCGATGTCGGTGCACCTGGGCCAGAACCAGGGCATCGACATGCCACGGGGTGGTGCCTGCTAAAACACAGGCAGCCCCGTGGCTGACCGTGCGATAGGCCCGCACGGCCCGGATCGCCATGGCCCTTTGCGGCCTACGCAAGAGGGCCCGGGAGAGGGGAGTGAGACACTCCGCCCAGAGCGGGGCTCCGTAGAGTGCCATCGACCTTACCACCCCGTGGTAAAGCCGACGGCATGCCGAACTTGGTCCTCCCTGGTTAGGGAGGAGCCGTCCGAGTGCGGCTGCAGCTGCGGTCAGCCGTGGAGTGAGGAGCTTAAAGTGCTCCTCAAAACTCCAGCGGGGGTCCAGGGTCAGGCCGAGGTACTTGAAGTGTCTCTCGACCGGAATCCGGACCCCGTCCACTCGGACGCGGAGCCCCGACTGGATTCTGCGGCGTGGGGGGTGGAAACCCATGGCCCTAGTCTTGTCTAGGGCCACCTCCAACCCAAGCAGTCGGATGCGCCGGACGACCAACGAGGAGCCGACCGACGCTAGCCAAGTTGCCTGTTCCCACGTCTGCGCTCTTGCCGCGACTAAAGTGTCGTCGGCAAAGCAGGCAATCTCCATTTTGGGGAGGAGATTGCCTCGCAGAACCCAGTTGTACCCCAGGTTCCAAAGGAGGGGGCCTAGGACGGCCCCCTGGGGTACGCCAACCGCCATTGGACGAGCCAGAATCGTCCCGTCTGCGCCCTCGTAGAGGACTACCCGCCCATCGAGGTAGTCGTCAACGAGAGCGCAGAGGTAGGGCGGCACTCGATGGAACCGGAGTGCCGCCCTGATGCATTCGTGGGGGAGGCTGTTGAAGGCGTTGCGGATGTCGAGTGACACCGCAACAACAACCTCCCCTCTGTCGAAGGCCTCCTCCGTCCAAGACTTGAGGAGGCCCACCGCATCCATTGTGGACCGACCGGTTCGGAAGCCGAACTGGCGATCATGCAAGTTCGGCCCCTCGGTCTCCAGGTGCTCGACGATCCGACGAGCCAAGACCCTCTCCAAGGCTTTGCCGGAGTCGTCGAGCAAGACCACCGGCCGGTACCCCGCCGGCGAGTCGGCAGGGCGGCCGTCCTTGCGGAGAAGGCAAAGACGCCCCACCTTCCACCTCGCCGGGAACTTGCCCCGGGCGATACATGCATCCAGTACCGCCCGGAACCTTGCCTCCAACGGCCCCAGCGCGATCGCTAGGGCCTTAGCCGGGACTCCGTCCGGCCCCGGGGCCGTCCTCTTCCTCCCGATGCGCTCCCTCACCGCCTCGAACTCTGTGTCGGAGACGGGAGGGCCCTGCAGTATGGCCTCCGGCTGAAGTTCCGGAGGCTCCATACGTGGGGGCTCGAAGGGGCCAGGGGTCGGGAATAGTGATCCCACGACCCTATCGAGCAGCGCCGGGTCTAGGTCGGCTGTGGAGGGTAAGCTCGAAGCGAACTTCCCCCTCACAGCCCTGTACGGACGACCCCACGGGTCGGCGTCCAGGAGGGCCAGGAACCGCTCATGGGCTTCTTCTTTGGCCCTGCAGATGCCTTTCTGCAGGGCGTTGTGAGCGTCCCTGTATGCCTGACGAAGGAGGACCTCTTCGTCAGGCGTCCTCCTGGAGCTTCTCCTCCGGCATCGGAGGAGGGCGCGCCTGGCAGCCAGGCAGGTGGAGCGCAGGGAGGCGATCTCCTGTGACCACCAATACACCTTCCTCCAGCGAGGGGGAGGGCGCCACAGCGGCATGGAGGCATTGCAGACTTCCCGCAGGTCGTCTGCAAAGTGCTCAGCCATGCCGTCGGGATCCCCTGCGAGGTGAGGGGGTGGAGACGACCACTCCCTCACCATCGCAGCCTCCTCCGCCACATCCGGACGGAGCTTGGCGAGTGCCCACCTGGGGAAGGCGGTACCCGCCGTAGGATCCCGGCGCTGTGACGCGCTGGGGGCCAGCGTGGAGATCTCATATCGGACATAGAGATGGTCCGACATGGTCTCCACCTTCTCCTCGACCCACCAGCTTCGGGTTCGGGCAGCAAGAGCGGCAGTGGCAAATGATACGTCCACTAACCTAACCTAACCTAACCTAACCTAACCTAACCTAACCTAACCTAACCTAACCTAACCTAACCTAACCTAACCTAACCTAACCTAACCTAACCTAACCTAACC
>OX243969.1:10572500-10840000 GCA_945859745.1 Synanthedon formicaeformis | reverse complement strand
ACGGCAGGGGTATGTGGGGGTCGACCAGCCTACTCCGCCGCATGCAGGTTGCAGGCGGAACTGGCCCCTACCCACTAAAACTCCCCGGTGCCTCCTTGTCCTTTGAGCAGGGTGGACCGGGTTCTGCCGAGGCAACAACTCCGATCCACCCCAGGACAGCCTAGTCATTTCTGACTAGGCTAACGCCAAAGGGGGGATTGCCCAGAGACACCCAGGCAATCCCCAGACGGGGAGACCTTGTGCAGGCACACATGGCTGGCCAGCCATGTGCGCAGGTCCCCCTTGGACATTTAAAGACGGGCTTGGTACGCCCGCCTTCTCCTGCCCAGCCGTCTACGTCTGAAGGAAGCGGGACCAGCCGCTTCCTCCCGCTCCCTCTCAGCATCCTCCTTCTGCGAAATTACGTTTTCGCAGAAGGAGGCCACTGCTTTCCAGGCAGTCTCGCTATCAAGCATGGCTACGACCATGCTTGACAGCGAGACGTCACCACCGCCCAACGCCGCTCTCAGCTCGCTGCGCTGGGGTATCCAGGCCGAGCACACTTGTAACGTATGCTCGGCCGTGTCGTCCTGTTCGCCGCAGTGGTGGCACTGCGGCGTTTCCTCTCTTTTGATCTTGTACAGATAATGGCCGAAGCAGCCGTGTCCGGTCATTATCTGTACCATTCGGAAGGTGAGTTCCCCTTTTCGGCGTTTCGCCCACTCCCTTAGCACCGGACGGATCGCACGGATCGTCCGGTGGCCGAAACTGGGCTCGCGGAGAGCCTCGCTCCACGCCTCCATGGCCCTCTCCTGTGCTTCAGCCCGGACCCGTTGCACGTCCTCGGCAACGGGTCTCTCCCCAAGGGCCCTAGCGGCGGCCCGATGCCGATGCACCTGGGATAAGACCAGGGCATCGACATCCCACGGGAGCATGCCTGCAAGCACGCAGGCTGCCCCGTGGCTGACCGTGCGATAGGCTCGCACGGCCCGGGTCGCTATGGCCCTTTGAGGCCTCCACAGGAGGGGCCGGGTGCGCGAAGAGAGACTCTCCGCCCAGACCGGGGCTCCATAGAGTGCCATCGACCTTACCACCCCGTGGTAAAGCCGACGGCACGCTGAATTAGGTCCTCCCTGGTTAGGGAGGAGCCGTCCGAGTGCGGCCGCGGCTGCAGTCAGCCGTGGAGCGAGGAGCCTGAAATGCTCCTCGAAACTCCATCGGGGGTCCAACGTAAGGCCGAGGTACTTTATGTGTCTCTCGACCTCAATCCGGACCCCCTCCACTCGGACGTGGAGCCCCGGGAGGATCCTGCGGCGTGGGGGGTGGAAACCCATGGCCCTGGTTTTTTCCAGGGCCACCTCCAACCCGAGCAGACGAATGCGCCGGACGACCATCGAGGTGCCGACCAACGCTAATCGTGCTGCCTTCTCCCACGTCTTTGCTTTCGCCGCGACTAGGGTGTCGTCGGCGAAGCAGACAATCTCCATTTTGGGACGGAGATTGCCTCGCAGGACCCAATTGTAGCCCAAATTCCAGAGGAGGGGACCGAGAACGGCCCCCTGGGGAACCCCTGCCGCCATTGGACGGCGATGAACTTTCCCGTCTGCGCCCTCGTACAGCACTACCCGCTCAGCGAGGTAGTCATCGACGAGGGCGCAGAGATAAGGCGGCACCCGGTGAAATCGCAGTGCCGCCTTTATGCATTCGTGAGGGAGGCTGTTGAAAGCGTTGCGGATGTCGAGCGACACCGCAACAACAGCCTCCCCCCTTCCGTTGGCCTCCTCACTCCACTTTTTGAGGAGGCCCACCGCGTCCATCGTGGACCGACCGGTGCGGAAGCCGAACTGGCGCTCGTCCAGGTTCGGCCCCTCCGTCTCGAGGTGCTCGACGATCCGCCAGGCCATGATCCTCTCCATGGCCTTGCCGGAATCGTCGAGCAGGACCACCGGTCGGTACCCCGACGGCGAGTCGGCAGGGCGGCCCTCCTTGCGTAGAAGGCAGAGACGCCCCACCTTCCACCTTGCCGGAAACTTGCCCCGGGCGATGCAAGAGTCGAGCACCGCCCGGAACCTCTCCTCCAGAGGCCCCAGCGCAATTGCCAGGGCCTTTGCCGGAACTCCGTCCGGTCCCGGGGCCGTCTTTTTTCTCCCCGTACGCTCCCTCACCGCCTCGAACTCGATGTCAGAGACGGGAGGGCCCCGTAATTCCACCTCTGGGAGTGGCTCCCGAGGAACCATCAAAGGGGGCTCGAAAGGGCCTGGGTTCGGGAAAAGAGTCCCCACGACCTTGTCGAGCAGCGCCGGGTCGAGTTGGGCCGTGGAAGGGGAGCCAGAAAGCTTCCCCCTCACAGCCCTATACGGACGGCCCCAAGGGTCAGCATCCAGGAGGGCCAGGAAGCGCTCATGAGCCTCCTCCTTGGCTCTGCAAATGCCCTTTTTCAGGGCATTATGAGCCTCCCTGTATGCCTGACGAAGGAGGATCTCTTCGTCAGGCACCCTCCTGGATCGTCTTCTCCGGCATCGGAGGAGAGCGCGTCTGGCCGCTAGGCAAGCGGAGCGCAGGGAGCCAATCTCCTGCGCCCACCAGTACACCCTCCTCAAACGGGGAGGAGGGCGCCACAGCGGCATGGCAGCATTGCAAACTTCCCGAAGGTCGTCCGCAAAATGGTCCGCCATGCCGTCAGGATCCCCTGCGAGATGAGGGGGGAGAGGGGACCATTCCCTCACCATCGCGGCCTCCTCCGCCACATCAGGGCGGAGCTTGGCGAGAGCCCACCTGGGGAAGGCGGCACCCGCCGTAGGATCCTGAGGCTGTGGTGCCCCAGCGGCCAGCGCGGAGACCTGATATCGGATGTAACAGTGGTCCGACATGGTCTCCGCCTCTTCCTCCACCTTCCAGCCCTGGATTTGGGCAGCAAGGGCGGCAGTGGCGAAGGATACGTCTACGATCGACGTACCCTGCCAGCGTACACACGTGGGGGAAGTTCCGCGGTTGAGCACCTGGAGCCCCAGGCCCAGCGCCCAGGTCTCCAGGATACTCCCCCTCACGTCTGTTTTGGGGGACCCCCACGCCGAGGATTTGGCGTTGAGGTCCCCTGCCACCAGAACTGGGAGTGGGGCCGCCCGCCTCACCACTCCCTCCACCGCGGCCAAGAAGGCCACAAATTCTGCCCGACCGCGGTTCGGGGAGAAGTAGGCGGACACGACCACCATCTTCCCCCAGTTCGCCGCCACAAATCCAGACCCTCTCTCTCTCAGGGAGAGGGGAGGAGCCCCACTACCAGGCCTCACTGCAAGGGCAGCGGAGTCATCCAGATCCCCCAACCAATGGGGGTTTAGGGGAACGTGATATGGCTCCGCCACCACCGCCAGGTGTACCTCCCACTCCGCCATGGCCTGGCACAGTAAATCCTGTGCCCCAGCGGAGTGGTTGGTGTTCGCCTGTAGGAAACTTGCAGTGGGCCTATTACACATTGGTGGTTTCCATTGGCTCCTCCCTAGCAATGGGGGTTGCCCCCGTCTTTCCCGTCTTGGTCGCCACTACAAGACGGCCCCTTGCAGCAGGGGGGGAGCAATTTGCGCCCCCCATGCGATGGCTGGCCGGGAGCCCGGCGTCCGCACATACTGCGCATTTGAAGTCCGCCTCACAGTCGCTGGCCATGTGCCCATCCAAGCCGCAACGGAAGCACAGGGTGCTTCGGTCCTTGCCAGATGGGCACCGAGCCACTGGGTGACCCAGCCCCATACACTTGTAGCAGCGCATCGGTCGCTGCTCGAGGATGAGGACGGAGGCAGAGCTCCATCCAACCGTCAGCCGACCGACCGCTACTAACTTTTTGGCCGCTTCGATGGGGCAGGAGGCGTAGGCCGAGCCCATCCCTCTAAGTCCAGGATGGACTTTGCCCACCCTGAACAACTCGGGGGCGCAGCCTGTGCTAAGGGCCAGAGCCGCCTTTACCTCCTCGGCCGACACAGAGTCGTCGAGTCCGTTGACTCGGACGTCGACCGATTTGGTGGGGCGAGTGACTCTGGCCGAGTCACCCAGGACTTCGGAAATTTTTTCCGCCAGCTTGTCCGCTTGGGCGGCCGTGGTCTCTTTGGGGAGCTCAAGGATTCGAGCTCCCGTGACACTTGTGCGGAATTTCGCCGGGCCAATCCCTAGCGCCTCTAGGGACACCGAGGCCTTGGTTCTTGTAATAGCTTCGTTGTAGGTGGTCCCCTTTTCCAGCGCCTCTGGCTTCAGGGCCACCACAACTGCCAGCGTTTTCGGCTCCTTTGGGAGGCTAATCACCTTCTTGGAGGCTTGAACGGCAGGTGTGGCTGCAGCGGCAGCGACGCTCTTCTTGCGACGCACAACCTCCGTCCATGTCTCCGAAGGCCTCTCTAGAGGCTCCTGCGATGTGCCCGGAGTCGGCTCCGGGGCTTTTGGGGCCGGAGCGGGCATCTTCTTCCCCCTCACTGCCTTAGGCAAGTTAGCAGGGGGGGCGAGAGTGGAGCCCGCCGTTTGCTGCGGTGGCGCCGTTACGCTATTCTCCCTCTTTTTTCCCGCCTGCAGTGGCATACGGAACTGTCGCGACGGAAGCAGCCTTCCGTCCGCCTCCAGGCTGTCCAGATGGGCGCGGACGACTCCTCCTACATGAGCCGTCAGGTCCGTCTGCAGAGCCGAAAGGGCCTGCAGGAATTCTGCGCGGGAGAGGGCCTGCGGCTCGGCCATCGGAGCGACCTCTGGAGCCTCTTGCGTGGCCGGGAACAAAGATAAGGACTTTTCCGCAACGTCCCTGCGTATCGCCGCTAGATCTTGTTGGAGAGCAGCAAGCTGGCCACTGAGACGCTTGTTGTCGGCCCGCAGACGTTTTATCTCCTTTGACGCCTTGCGGTCAACAACCGTCTTGAGTGTATCCATGATATTTTTGATGTTCTCCTTTATGTCCCGTTGACATGTACCCTTGAGGTTGCCCGACTTGCGGACAACCTCAAGAATTTTTTGCGCTCTGGACTCCGCTTCCTGCGTCAGAGCCTCCATAGATCCGGCCGACGACTTGGCTGATCTGAAGGATCTCACCGACCTGGAGGTGTCGGAGCCGGCGTCGGAGTCGGCGTCGGAATCGTAATACGAGTCCTCCGCAAGCTCGCGACGGGCCTGCGACGTGCCGACATCGTGGCCTAACGACGTTTTGCCGCGGCCCTTGCTCCCTTTCTTGAACTTCGTCGGAGTCCCAGTTAACTCCTCCCTGCTCTCCGACCCCGACCCCTTCCTGGCGAGCATCTCTTCGCTCTGGGTCTCCTTCGGGGCAGCCCGCTTACGGGTCATCGCCCTCGTTACAGGAACGTCGCAAAGCGACACTTTCCCACCTTTCCTTCCTTTTGGGTTGGACCCATCAGACTCAGAGGAGTCCGACATGGGCCAGTTCACGACCCTGTCGACCTCCGAGCGTGAGGGGGAATCCACCTTGTCTAGTCAAAGACCCCGGTTAGTAAGTGGCAGGAATCAACTAAATTCCTAGAAACCACTCACAAAAACAACCATAACTTCTGAACCCCAGAAGGCAGCGAAGCTTGACCGGAGCTGGCTGAAAGAGCTCCCGAAGGCGCTTCTTTCAAGCCAGCCCACGACAAATTACGCCTACCCCCAACGGAGAAAATTAACAATAACAACAAAATCCTTAAAAAATTAATAACAAAAACAACAATAACAACTTAACAACAACAGTTAGCTAAGATTGAATTGGGCAGGCCGAAAGCGCCCCCAGAGGAGCCTCTTTCGTCCTCAATCGGCGACAAGATTCGTTCACGGGAACGAAAGTTATCGCCGATTTTAACCTTATTCAATCTTAACAGAAAAACACAAAATCAACAAAATTTTCAAAACCAACAACAAAATCAACAAGTCGATGAGGCAGTCAGATAGTACCTTGAAAAAGGCTTCTAACGACGTGCGCAACACCGAAATGCACCGGAAAACAACGAAGATATCAGCCCTCAAAATTTACGAATTTCGATCAAAATTGAGCACCAACCAACCTAACCTAACCTAACCTAACCTAACCTAACCTAACCTAACCTAACCTAACCTAACCTAACCTAACCTAACCTAACCTAACCTAACCTAACCTAACCTAACCTAACCTAACCTAACCTAACCTAACCTAACCTAACCTAACCTAACCTAACCTAACCTAACCTAACCTAACCTAACCTAACCTAACCTAACCTAACCTAACCTAACCTAACCTAACCTAACCTAACCTAACCTAACCTAACCTAACCTAACCTAACCTAACCTAACCTAACCTAACCTAACCTAACCTAACCTAACCTAACCTAACCTAACCTAACCTAACCTAACCTAACCTAACCTAACCTAACCTAACCTAACCTAACCTAACCTAACCTAACCTAACCTAACCTAACCTAACCTAACCTAACCTAACCTAACCTAACCTAACCTAACCTAACCTAACCTAACCTAACCTAACCTAACCTAACCTAACCTAACCTAACCTAACCTAACCTAACCTAACCTAACCTAACCTAACCTAACCTAACCTAACCTAACCTAACCTAACCTAACCTAACCTAACCTAACCTAACCTAACCCAGAACCTAACCCAGAACCTAACCCAGTACCTAACCCAGAACCTAACCCAGAACACAAAAAAAAAAAAAAAAAAAAAAAAAAAAAAAAAAAAAAAAAAAAAAAAAAAAAAATGCTTACAAATCAAAGGAGGGTACATTACATGTTACGCATTAACTTAATCACTAGTTAATAACGTAAGCTACATAAGGTAACATAAGCAAAGTATTAATTAACAATCAATAATAGACAATCAATAGTAAGTATATGAGGATTGTCCATTTCACCCATCTCCGACATGTATAAACAAAAAGTATCTATAAAGTTCTGTTGTATATAAACACGAAGTATGTTTATGAAGTGCTAAGTCCTAGACATATACTAACAAACAACATGCCGCGCAGAGCGCACACGATACATTTAAGACACGAACATCAAAGACGACTACTGAGCCCCGCTACAAACGACGCACGAAGCCGCTGCCATGCCACGCAGAGCGCACACGATTCACTTAAGACACGAACATCAAAGACGACTACTGAGCTTCGATACAAACGACGACGCACGAAGCCGACTCAGCCCGTTCAAAACGCGAACATCACTAACCATGTGGGACGGCGCGTAATTGAAAAAAAAAAAAAAAAAAAAAAAAAAAAAAAAAAAAAAAAAAAAATCATTTAAAAGATTCATGATCCTTGAAAAATCTATATTTTAACACAAGTTTTGATGCAACTTTGAAGGTGAACAGGTCACTCTAATGTACAAAATCTCCAAAATACTTTGAATATAAACATTGATTAGTTATTCAAGAGTTCAAATAACTTTATAAAAAAAAAAAATAGATATGGTCGGATCTTTTAGGATGGAGGCGTCTCTTCTTGCGCTCATTGGTCAAATAGCGCGCCTTAACCTAACAGCCATCATAATACGGACACTCCTCGTTCTTAGCCCCCCAGTCGCAGTTGAGGAATAGCTCTAGCTCTAGGTGAGGGTACTGCATGCCGCTTCCGACTTTTCAAACATTCGGACCATCCTAAGTAACATTCACTTCTCGAAACTTAACAACTTTAAAGTGAGTTCAAACATTTACCAAGCAATCGATAAAAAAAAAAAAAAAAAAAAAATGCTTTTACACCATACTGAATAAACGTAACAAGTGAGGGACGGTGGCGGCGTGTCTTCGCAATCGAGCCTGCCCTTAGACTGAGACTGAGAAGACAAACGACGCTCGAAGCGTGTAGTCATCGCCGCTGCCGCGCCGCGCAGAGCGCACACGATACATTTTTGAAACACGAACATCAAAAATCTACTCAACCCCGAACGAAACAAAAGACGCACGGAGCGTGTAGTCGTCGTCACTACCGCGCCGCGCAGAGCGCACACGATACATTTTTAAAACACGAACATCAAAAATCTACTCAGCCCCGAACGAAACAAAAGACGCACGAAGCGTATAGTCATCGTCGCTGCCGCGTCGCACAGAGCGCACACGATACATTTTTAAAACACGAACATCAAAAATTTACTCTACTGAGAATACTTCGTTAGACGGCGCGTAATTAATAAAAATCTTCCTAAAAACATATTTCTAAACTCAAAAATAATGTTTACAAGTTTATGACGCTATGAAGTTTTCACTTGTGACGTGAAATCTTATAGTGACTTTTTATTAACATTTTTATTTTCTAATAAAAATATAATTAATTAATGATGTATAGAAGTTTCTTGATGTTCATGTGATAAATTTAGCTACCAATAAAAGCCTTTTAAAAATCAGTTCAGTCTCGCTTAGGAAAAAAAAATATACGCGTTCTTTGGCTGGCTTTGCTTAACTTTGCTAAATGAAAATGCTAAATGCAACATGATATTGCGTGTTAAGTTCATTTAACATTTTTAGGTAAATAGGTTTTAAAATGAGCGGTCGTTTTATATAAGAACAAAAGTTTTCCGTGCTGGGAATTTGGTTTCTGTATGCGTCTTAGCTCTTGGTCGGATCTTTTCGGCCAGAGGGGTCGCTTCTCACGCTCATTGGTCAAATCAAATTGCGCGCCTTAGCCTAACTGCAATCATGGCCCCCACTCGCAGTTGAAGAATGGCATGCTGAATAAATGTAACAAGTGATCTTCGTGGCAGCTTATCTTCGCAATCGAGCTTGCCCTCTTTCATCTAATTTTATTTTGTCGTCGTCGAGTTTTGCGTTGTCCTTGCCGACGAAATTATGTTGGTGCCAACGAGTACAATTTAACAAACGAATCATTATATAGGATACTAGCTGTTGCACGCGACTTCGTCCGCGTATCTTTATAAGATTATAAACGAGTAACTCGCTTATAATATGACTTCCCAACAGTGAAAGAATTTTTTATATCGGTCCAGTAGTTTCGGAGCCTTCTTTATAATTTTAGTATAGTTTAAAAAATATAGCTACACATATTAATAAATTATATTGTTTGATTTTAAAGCCTTGTTCATAAAATGTGAACGTAGCTCTATTACGTTTCGGTTAGTAAAGATGTCAACGCCTCTTCCCTTGTATTTCACCACCAGTTATTATTTGAGGTTGTTAAATGGTAACTTACTCCTTTTTGACCTTTGACAACGACATAGGGTTAGTTCAGGTTTTGTATTTTTTTACAAGAAGCAGCTGATCCTGATTGGGGTCAACTGTTCCTGGTCTAATTTTCTTATGAATTTGTATTAGTTGTGTTTACAAACGACATAAGCTCTATTCACGTTTTGCTCCTTTGTATAATTTTTCACAAAAAGTGCTTTGATCTGAGGTGAAAGGCCGGATCACCATTTATCCGTTGACCCCTTACTCCGTTTAATGGTTTCCCTTCTTTGAACTAAGGTCTTTTGGAATTTTCCTGCGGTACTTGAGTTTGCCTTCTTGTTCGCTCGAAACGAGCTACAACTTTCCTCTGTTGATCAAGTTCGGTGGTCACCTTCCCAACGACGTCGACGGCCGTGAAAACGCAACGCCGCGTGTCGGTATGAAGACCTCGCTAAAATCATCGGCAATAAAGGGGACATCGGTCGTTTGTCGTTTGCACTACTTCCCCCACACACGATTTTGTAATAAATATTTCTACGAGTCACCCCGAAACTGGAATCATCGCCCTCCGAAAAGCACACAATATTGGCAACAACGGCTATGACAAGATGACAAACGTCTCTTGCGTCGGGCCTCGCCGCGTGATAAACGCATGCGTGATTCGTAATTTACTGTCCGACCGCTGGTGTTCGATCCAATGGACTTCCATCGAATATCGCTGCAGCGGCCGCAGACAGATAGGAGCGGGTCGCGCGATTCAATTACTAGGAGAAAAGAGCACGTCGTCCGCGAGCGTCGACGCGGGCTCAAGCGTGTCGTCGCCCGTTGATTAGTCCACCGGGTGCGGCATCGCGAAACGCCCTCGTACTTACGCCGCGCAACAACAACAAATCTCTCCGATCATTCATTCAGGTTTCGTAGGTTAACCCCTGATCGGTTTCTCACTCTTGACTCTTCCTCATTCTTCAGATTTGAGGTCAACGAGCCAAGTGATCCACCGTCCAGGGTAATGTTTGCCTTTAAGACAATAGCAAAAAATAATTATCAAAAAGAATTACCGCTCTATGATTAGAAGACTCGAGACTGTGCGGATTTTCAACAATCTCTACGCCTTAAAACATTTATTAACTTGGTGTGTAACATCTCAGTTAAAAGAAAACACAAACACGCTAATGATCTTTCCGTGAATTCCCACTTAACTTTTATTTCCTTCTAAATGATCACAAGTAAAATCAACACCCCAACAACGCCGACGGCCGTGAAGCCGCCGCGTGTCGGTCAGAAGACCTCACTAAATCATTCAATAGGTTAAATGCGCACAAAAGTGCGCAATCCCGAAACCCAACAATGTTGGGCCTTATTCACGCTCTATTGTTTTAGAGTAACAAAGACGCGAACATCGGATAAGCGATACCAGTTTTACCGAAAGGTGTAAAAATATTCATTGCGTTGAGCGTAAAGCCCACTGCAAAACACGAACATCGCCAACGACGCACGGAGCGCGCCGTCACAGTGTTCGTTTCGTTTTTGTCTTTCGATACACCTATACGGTTGCAGCGTACTCAGAATATAACTTTTTGGTTTCACGAGCAGTGCATAAAAATGTCTATATGAAAATATTTACAATATTTCATTTTCAATATGAAAATGAAACGCTGAAAATGAGATATCCGCTAACTACTATTCGGTATCCTATGCATTATCCGGATAGATATCCAGATAGAAAATGCGAATAAATAATA
Organism: Synanthedon formicaeformis; assembly: GCA_945859745.1. NCBI lineage: Eukaryota > Metazoa > Arthropoda > Insecta > Lepidoptera > Sesiidae > Synanthedon > Synanthedon formicaeformis. The sequence continues at coordinate 10,829,152 of OX243969.1, read as the reverse complement.
AATCTGTATGTATGTTCATAACTCTTAAACGAATTTAACTGATTTTCATGAAACTTCTTAGATAAACATTTAGGACGTACAGGACACAGGATAAGCTACTTTTTTCTTTTTCTACGCCGACGATGTTACGGGCACCAGCTAGTAAATAATAACTTTATTGTAGACTAGCTGGTGCCCGCGACTTCGTATTTCGTATTATTTATAGTTAAATTCAATTATTATATTTGATAAACTTACCCGATCTAGTCTGTATTGAGCGTGCTATACACCTAACATAATCGATCTTAACTTTTTGGCTACTTGTGTGGCGACCGTCGCCAATATATTTCAGGGCTTTTTCACTTTAACTTACTGGGGCTTATTTGTGCCTCGGGGCGCCCATTTCAACCCCGTTGGAATTTTCACGCTAGCTCCAAAAAAAAAAAGTATGACCTTGATGTCGATGTGGCCGTGCCCGCCTGCCCAACTGGGCTTGCCCACTCTCTCCGCACAAAACCGTTGTTCCTGTTCGACAGATTTGTTTTTTCAAGACGCGAACATGGACAATAGCAAAATAGCAATTCCTCCCGTCTATATTCAACATCGCTATCGATATCGATCGAAAATATATAATTTTGAAGATAAATCTAATTACTTGCCACAGCTACATTTTCGTTACTTTTAACATTTTGCCGAGGTAATAGCCAGCTCTACAGAAGCCAGCCAGAAGGATCCCGCCTAAGGGACCGAAGCTTTATACTGTATAATATGTAAATATATAACTTAGTTTTATATATAGTATGTCGTCGGCACATCGTAGAATTGGGCATATCATGATATTCCTGGGCAGATAATATTTCTGTTAAAACTGAGAGGGTTGCCTCACTCCGCTCCGCTTCGGCTCCCCAAATTTATTTCCATGTAATTGTAAACCTCCTCCTCCTCCTCCTCCTCCTCCTCCTCCTCCTCCTCCTCCTCCTCGCTTTGCTCCTCGTCGCACCTATTTTTGACTTTTGGTGAAAGATTTTTGATTTCATACTTTACGATCTGCCCACGACATATATGTAGATTAGTAATTACTTAATAATTGATATTCCTTGGTGATTTTGAATTAGTTTTTCGATGCACAATTTGATACGGTTTGGTGATTTGATTCTGAACGATTGTTGATATTGTTACCTACTTATTTAACGGAGCCTTTATAAACAACCCAAAATTTTACTTTTCTCATAGTTTAATTACAAATAATATTTATAATTCAACTCGTAGTTGAAAAGTGAGTGAGAGATGACGCCGTGTTAAATACTCGTAAGCGCCTGCGGTGTTTAATAGCAACCTTTTCTCGTGAAGCCACAACAATTATGTGGTGTTTGGTAATGGTTATTACTTACATCAAAAAATAATTGCTACTTAAAAATGTTGGTTGTTTGTTTAATTTATTTATTCAAAAGTAATTGAATAAATAAATTAAAGTTTTCTACATTTTGGATGTCGTCGTTGATTGATGTAAAAGGATTACTTACCATTGAAATTTCTTCCTATAAGTAGAGTTGCGGTCTGCATAACGAGTGGGAACGCTTACTTCCCGACATGGATACGTGCACGGGCTTCGTTATTTCGCTGCTAGCTTTCAAATTATTTTTATTACGAGCATGTTCTGCTGTTCATGATGCGATCAATGGTCCGGGGAAGTAGGTACTGAGGGATTTAGGAGAACGAGAATTATGTTAGGTTTATTTACAAAAAAAACCGTTTTTATGTTGTACACATGTATTCATTTATTTTTGGTCCTTTATTTCACCATATTATATCGCTTTTTACTCGTGTATATATTCATCACTACGTAAACAATAAATTAATAAAACAATAAATATTTATATTTATGTAAAGACTTAGTTTTAACTCCCGTCCCGCAGCGACGCGGAACAGGATCGAAATCTTTGGTCCTCGAATATCATACAAGGGATTGCACACAGGGAAAAATCAAGAGTAGATCGTCATCAGGATGACCTCCTCGAGCGAGAGCGGGTTCGATTTGAGCTTGAGGTCGATGCTGCGGAAGCGCTCGTGCGCCAGATGCAGCCTAGCCAGCGCCAGCAGAAACCGGTCGAGCGTGAAGGCACGGTGGCGCGCGAAGCGCAGCACGAGGCACTCCAGCACCTTGTTGGACGCCGATACGCCGGCCGAGCGCAACAGCGCCCGCAACGCATACGACGAGCACGCGGGCGCCCGCCACGGCAGCGCCCCCACGGCGCAGCGCGCAAACGCCTCCCGCCAGCGCTCCAGCGCGCAGCGCAGCGCGGGCAGCTCGCGCGCCGGCATGCGCCCCGTCAGCGCCGCGTCGCGCAGCGCCACCAGCGCGCGACACAGCTCCAGCGACGGTCGACACGAGCACGAGCGCCGCAGCGACAGCCGCAGCGCCTCCGCGTCCAGCGTCCCGTCGCCGGTCGACTCGAAGCGACACTCGTCGAGCAGCTCGCCGACGCCGTGCAGCAGCACGTTGTCCTCGTTGAACTCCCAGACGTCGGCGTGGTGGTCGGTGAGGATGCGCAGCAGGAAGGCGGCGTCGAGGTGCGGGCGGCGCGTGTGCGGCACGACGACGTACTCGCCAGCGGGCAGCGTGAAGAAGGTGGCCACCTCGCGCGCGCGACACTCATGCGTCACGTCCAGCGGCCGCCGCCGGTCGACGGGCGCCTCGTACACTGCGAAGCCCACGGCGACGGGCGCGCGCGCCTCCGCGCATGCGTACTGCTGCGTCACGGATACCACCACGTGCACTTTGCGCGCGCCGGCCGCCGCCGGGATGCGCACGTGGAAGTGCGGGTTGGCGCCAGCGGTGGGCGCGCGCGGCGGTCCTCCGGCGCTGTGCCCCGCGAGCCACCGCCGGCGCGCAAGCACGGCGCGCCACGGACGTCGCGAGTGCAGCGCCGGCTCCAACACCCAGTCGTCGGGGCCGACGTGGACCAGCTCCAGTCGCGCGAACAATTGCGCGAACTCTTCGAAGCTCATCCTGATGGAAGCATAAACATGAATACAAACTGATAAATATGATACCACCATCGAAATAATATTCAAGTTCGCTGGTTAACATTTTTCTATAAAGCTTGTAGATATATGTCATGACATGAGCTATCTGCTATCCAATTTCAGTTAAAACCCTATCTAAAAGTCTCTACGCTTATAATGTTTGTGTATCATTACAATTCTTATTGAAGTCTACAAATTCTGAATTAGTTCTACACAAGGAGAGGAAAATACGTAAGATCGTGAAGTGCACCGCGGCACACAGAAGTCAATTTTAATCACAGAGGAGATCATTAAGTACTATTGGTTCTCCAAATACGATAACGAAAAAAAATGCATTTTTTGTTATCCTGCCGATTTCCGAGAATACATGCATTTCAGGTAAACGGGATCCTATTTCAATTGCCTTCTCCAACAGATCCGATTGCGTAATTTATAAGTAAATAAGCATTTATTTTTGTACTTTAATCTAATTTTAATAAGTTAATGCTAGTTTGATCGCGTAAAAGGAAGCAGATATCGGTCGAACGAATAGATTACCAGAACTCGTCGGGTCGCGCCGCGAGCATTTCGCGGTCACGGTCGGGCAACGCTCGCCACTGAGCGCCGCCGCGCGTCCACTCGCCGCTGCCGAGCAGAGGCACGGGCGAGCCCGAGCCCGCCGCGCGCAGCCGTACCAGCGCTCGCCCCGGCTCGCCCTCGGCCGCACGCACTCGCGCCAGCCCCGTCACGCAGGCGGCCGCAGGCGCGCGGCCCGCGGCCAGCGCCACCAGCAGGCTCGAGCGCGGTACCGCCGAGTGCAGCACCTGCAGTGTGAGCGCGCGCGGCTGGGCCGACAGCGAGAAACTCTGCACGATTCCGCCCGTGAGGTCCTGCAGCGCGCGCGCACTGCTGCCGTTGCGCAGCGCCATGTACGAGCCGTACAGCTTGGCGTACGCCTTCTCGAGCAGCGGCAGAGTGTAGTCGTCGGGCAGCGCGCACTGCGTGCCCGCCAGGCGTCCGTCGCGCGTCGGCAGTCGGTCGTCCACCACCACGTCGCGCCACTCGCCGAACACCCAGAAGCGGAACGCGAAGCGACCGTCGTGAGACGCAGGGGGCGCCACTCGCGCCAGCAGCTTGGGCCAGTGCGCGAGCGCAGCGCACGCGGCGCACAGGCTAGCCGAGCCCAGCTCGCCCGCGTGCACGCGCCACCGACTCGCTTCGCCCTCGGCGCCCGCGAACACCGCTCGCCCGCTCAGCTCCTGCGAGTCGCGTTCACCGTTTATTGGACGATAAGGCATCGGCAGTCGCCGCCTCGAGGGGACTCACGTGAGGTCTCAGCCAGAGGAGGCCGCTAGCGCGCCGCCTGTTCCCGATGGCACGCCATGTCGCCGGGAAGTCGGCGTCCTCCCAGCCGCCAGCCTGCCAGTACCTGGTGCGCGAGGAGAGCTGGTCGTCATCCTGGTGGAAGGCTCCTCCGGCCGCGCCCTCGATCGCCCCGTCTGAAACACGTACGTCATTGTCCAACACTTGTGCTAAAATTCTGCATCCACTTTGACATTTGTGTTGTATAGAAAATAAAAATGTCATTCACGTTATGCATATCTATGTAAAAATTAATTGCTGAATGATGATCGAACATCACTTGAAAACGGCACAACCAACTTTGCTGTTTTTTTTTCTTTGTTGTGTTCATTTTGTCAAGTGTAAAAAGTGTGCACTGAACATTGAGTTGGTTGCGAAGGAATCCCAGCAATTTCCTGTTATGAAACGAGACAAAATACCTATAAGTACTTACGCAATAGGCGTTTCCCTTGAAATTAGTATAGTAAGTAAAAAACTACAATTAACTCTTCTAGTCCTGGACCTGACTGCCGTTCTGTATGGAAGTATGGAGATTGGAGATTTTTTTTTTTCAGGAAAGTAGTAGGAGTCTTAGATGTTTTCTTTTTTCACTGATCAAAAAGGTAAACAAACAATTCACGATATAGAACTAAACAAACAATAGGAACAAATTCTAAATGAGTTAATCACTGAGTCAACTCTCTTTGATAATGCCTAATGTACAAATCCCATCTTTAAAACAGTCCAGTGACCATGGCGACGCTATATTTGTTTACGTTTTTGATCAATAGAAAAAGAATAGATCATAGGTAAGTATTTTCATCATATTTTTTATAAAACCACAAAACATTCCCAAAACCACAGAACTGCAGTCAGGTCCTGAATTATTCAAGTAGGTTAGGTGCATTAATAAATACTATATGTAATATTTAATTTTTACACTTTTGTTTATAAAATCATTACATATTATAAAACAAAGTCCTCCGCCGCGTCTGTCTGTCTGTTCGCGATAAACTCAAAAACTACTGCACCGAAAATAGGGTGGTTCTCGAGGAAGGTTTTACAAAGTTACGCGGGCGAAGTCGCGGGCAGCAGCTAGTATAATATAAAAATTTCGCTCTCTGATTGCATCTTTGATGCTTGTGACAAAACCATATCTGGAAAATAAATAAGGCATCATGTCGTAGCTAATGCCTATACTGACGCTAATGAGACCATTGGCCCTGGAGGAAAAAAGTCATCATCTCAGTTCCAGGATTGTTATTATGCTTTTATTAGTATTGTTAATGGCTCTACTTAAAGATGAAGACGATCGTATTCGACGATATCGGTACGGTACATAAAGTATTTAAGTACTTATTTGGAATGGATTGACGTATGAATAATGTCGTTAACGATCAGTAGGTACGGTCTTCATGTAAATAAACATATACCTACAAACGTTGCAATAATCACGTGCGTGAATAATTATCCCTTTGTGGGCAATTTGTGGGTAAACGTGTATCACTAAGAAGACACATAAACCCATTAGTGGAATGCAAATGTTCCCATTTGGGAATTTGATTTTAACTGTTCTATCAGATATACTTAATGAAGATTTTGGCTGCAGCAAAATAAGATGAAATAACTAGTCGTTTGCGCCACATGCTTTCGATGTGTCGTCAAAACGCGTGTACTTGTTAAAAGAGAATAATGAAAGTACATAATACATCTGTTGGACTGTTTGCTGTTGACTTTCCCACCTGCAAAACCGAGTAAAAGCCGCCATTAGATCCGTTTCTTTAGTGTTGGTCACTTAAACTAACATACCCACGAGTACACCTATATGGCCGCTGCCTAAGTAGGATGTGAAAAAATAGTTAGGCACTTATAATTTAGAATGTTTGTCTGTGCATGCTAATCTCAGAAGCGGCTTAACCGTTTTCAATGTGGTTTTCACATAAGTATTGTAGCAAGCTTCCCATAACATATAGTATCAGATTTTCTACAATTTAAGATCAATTAAGTCCAATATAGTGCAATAGTTTTTATGAGGTTCTCCATAATTCTAGGACTTATTCATAAATAACGGTGCCTCAGTTCTTATTCTTTTAAAGCGTGCCTCTTTCAGGGCATGAGGAATAACTGTAAATACTCAGCATGTCATGTGACATGACTACTGCTATGACATCGATTTTTAACTTATTAACTTGGCAAAGGTTTTACATATGCTTCGTTCCTTCTACACCAGATTCCTAGTAGGTATATCAGATTTCCACAATGCCTACTTATTATTTTTTGCAATAGTTTATATATATTAAATTTAAAAGATAGTTGGTGCAAAGTTGAATTACCTAGGTATTGTTTGTTTCGTAAGCCCACCTCGTATAAGTACGAGTAGCGCCACTTCCGCCCGTCGCCACTAATTATAATATTTAGTTTACTCATCAATGCATACCAACTACATAATACGAGTACTGTCTTCCTTATGCTGTTTTTCATAAAATATTATTAACGCCTATGGCCCGAAATCAAACTAAGTGCAAGTGAACCTAAGGTACCTATGAGAAGTATAGAAGGTGCAGTTTTGATACGATTGAGTGTACGAACTGGTGTGTCCGTTGGGATGGTTGGTTCGCATGAACTTCCTCATGCCGTCGACGGCGACTCCGCCGGCTGCCGGTCACATTGTCCCTTCGCGTAATGCACGAGACTCGACACGAACGGCGAACTGTTAACGGTATAGTGAACGTGATGCAACTGCGAGTACCGTTCACTACTCATAATAGAGCGGCACGTGAGTCGTGAGGTGACTCCGCGAGGAGCGCGCGCGCACTGATCTGATGGTCGATGGCAGACGGAGCCTCCCCTCCCCCTCCCCCTTTCTTGTCATTGTTCAAGTGTTGTCGTGACCGCTATCCGACGATCCGCCATCCATATCATCGTAATCACTCGTATCACGGTTACTTTGCAAACGTTCGCATGAAAATGTACTAGCATTCGACTTAACTCTTGTCACCGTTCTCATAGTCCAAAACGCCATACAAGAAAAGGAGTTCACTCGGTTGTACTTTTAATAAATAAATACGTTAATATGCGGCTACACCTGCATACTCTAAAATGCTAATAATGTCTTGGAATAAATAGATTTCAACGGTGATAGACAAAAATCAAATTACGGATTCAATTAATTGAAATCCAGACCCACAGCGTCGGCAGTTGCAGTCTTCTGTCATTCTGCAAGAAGATGGCTCAAGCATAACGTAATAACAATTAGGTACTTATTCCACCTGGGATTTATCATTGTCTTCGCACATTAAATGTGGGTGACCCTCTAGTATTTGTTCTAAGTAAGTATTTACTTAGTTGGAACGGAAACAATCGGAACCTACTTTTCATAGTCGACAAAAACGAAAGCATTTCGTTTAATATTTGTAACCTTAATAACATCAGATCGTACCACGGAGAACTTAATAATTGCCCAGGCAGCATTAGAGTATCAATAGTGTAATAAAATGAAGATATTTTTTATATCAAAGTCTGACGGTCTACTTGATGGTAAGTGGCTACCGTCGCCTATTACACAAGCAACGCCGCGGGTACTGTAAGTGCGGTGCCGACCATAGTGGAAATACGGATAAGGGATGAAGATGGCTGTCATCCCTTACTCACTCACTTCCCGTTGGTATTCTGTAATCTGTAATGGAGTGCTGCTTTCCGCTGCAAGATGACTGCTAAACGCAGTGTGCCCATCCACTTTTCATAGTTGCCAAATCCAACTATGAAAAGTGCAATTTCAAAATTGACCCAGCCGGAATCGAACCCGGAAATAATATAGGTAGCTACCTAAGTATTATTTTGTCCGCAAGTTACCCCAGCCTATTTTACTCGCTGATATGTAGCTTTCTATAGGTGAAAGAATTTTCAAAATGGGTCTAGTAGTTTTTGAGTTTATTGATTACAAATTTTCTTTCTTTATAATATTAGTATATAGATATCAAGTATCACAATTAAAGGGCATTTATAAATGCACCTCTGTAGTCCAATCTGTCATACTGTGCAATAGAATTTGTCCAATTTGTTCTATCGTAGAACTAAGTAGTTGGACTAACCCGTATATTATTAACAGCGACGACCTTCACCAGAACCTCGAGGCAGAACCCATTTCACTTTCACTTGAAATCTATGCAGTGACCTACGTTCCCTGTCAAGGTCTTTGCTGTATTTGAGCCCTCCACTGACGCAATAACACGGGTCTGAACGCACTGGCACAGTGGCCACAGTGGCCACTGGTCCAATGAGTGATCACCTGACTTTGTGGCATTACCTCAAAAACTAATAAAACTCACAGACAGAAACAGACACAGTATAATTAATAGACTATAGATTCTCATCCTCCGTGCATAAAATTGAAGCTAAATTTTCACTTTCTTTCTGACTGAACTGAATATTAAATGTAGGTCGACAAATCGCAAGCAAGGACGACGTGAGGCAAGAGGTGTTGGAACAATTAGTGTCAAGAACACCTTTATTTCATTATAAACTAGTTGATGCCCGCGACTTGGTCCGCATTGAAAAATAAAAAATATAAAAAGCAATATAACGCCTGACTTCTGCATTGCTATTACACTTTTTAGTTTTAGATATCCCTTGGGAAAAGTAGGTACTTTTTCTGGACGAAAGGTACCCTATGTCCTTTCTGGTGTCCCAGACAAGGTGTATGAAAAATTTCATGGTGATCGGTTCACTAGTTTTTGCGTGAAAGCGTAACAAACAAACAAACAAACTCACATTCACATTTATAATATTAGTTAGGATAGTATGAAGTATTTTAATTTAATAAAACTATCGAGTGTGGTATCAAATGAAAGGAATCCATGAGCTGGTTCCAAAAATATACATTTCACACTGTAACACAGTTTTTTAGTAAGAACAAAAAAAAAATCAAAGCACACAAAGTTTGGGCTCTTCCTGATAGGAAACATACAGACACGGCTCAAGATTTTATTAGTGTTGATTTTATAATTGTAAATTTGACATTATTGCTTTAATAAGTAGGAAGGACTACCTTGTACAATTCATATTAATATTTGCACACCTGTACCTGTACATTACATTCTTAAGTAAAATTATATGTTTCTCCTACTACACACAGCGCCAGAAAATGTGGCCCATATGCATATTGTGAATTTATAAACAAACTAAGTAATATTTATGGGACTTTTTAATGAGGATAGGTGTCAAGTGGATTGTTTTGATTATTTAAGTCCTCAAGTTGAGATTTATTTGCGTTATTTTTAACTGTATTGAACTTACATCAGGAAGGTAAGTAAAATTATTCTTTTTAAAATTTCCACTGTAGAATCATTTTATTTGTATTTTTTTATTGATTTGTTCATTTCGATTCGAAAAAAATAAATGCCAATCACACCTGCTCAGGTTGCTAACCGAACAAGGAAGAACTTAACGTTAGGTGACTGTAATTCTCATTGTACCACGTACTACCACATTGAGGAAAGCTCTCAAGAGGCACCAGAAGACTGGCCTGTATACACTCTGACCAGGAAATGGCAGGATAAGGTACACCTCTACACGCAATGATCGATCCATCATCTTGACTGTCGTAAGAAATCGTTTTCTTACTGCAGCTGAGATAAGAAATCGTCTTCAAGTAGCACAGGGTGACATTGTTAGTGAGCGTACAGTAGGAAGAAGGATGACGGAACACGATTTACGTGCCCAAAGACCAGCACAAGGCCCAAAATTAGAGATACACCACCGAATTGCACGATTAAGATTTGCTCGTAAACATGTGAATTGGACCACCGAACAATGCAGCAGACTTACTCACAGACGAATGCAGAGTGGCGTTACGAGCACCCCTTTAGAGGGGTTTCATCGCGCCTCCAGAAGTTGATGATTGATTTTATTGATGTTTAATTGTTGTTATCAAATGGCAGCCATTTTAAAAATAAAAAAAAATACAATTTAAAACACATAAAAAAATTATTATAATAATACAGTTGGAATAACTTAACTTTGGGCCACATTTTGTGCCCCTGAGTATATAATGTATATTCAAGTATTCTATCCTACAATATTAAAGGATAAACATTGAATATAAAGGCTAATCTTTTCAATTCTCAAAGCCCTAAGTACACTTATACTATCAAATGCCTTTGGAGAATCCAGCAGCACACATCTCGCGCACAAAGTATGGTGTCAGTGACATACTTTATGCGCTGGCTATTACTGCACTTCGTCCCTGTGAGGCTGCTCTGTAAGCTTCAGCAAATTCTGACCTTTTAGGTATGTTTGGCAAGGGATATGGGAGTCATAATCAACATGCTTTTGATTAAAGGGAATTTATTATTTGTAGAGAGATTTTTGAAATTTAATGGTGGCAGTCGTCGAAGTCGTCGTCGCTGGAGTGGTGGCAGTCGAACGGGTGGCGGTGGCTCTCGGGCAGCGCGTGGTAGCGGCACGCCGCCGGCCGGCCGCGGTCGTGGAACTCCAGAGTCTGCGCGTGGCGGCGGCATGCCGGCCCGCGCCACCACCAGTACGCCCCCACCGCCCCCACCACCTCGTACCCGCCGCCCTCCTCCCTCGGCGCCCCCGGCGCCATCTGCGCGCCCTGCACGCGCTGCTGCACCACCAGCGGCCGCCAGCGCCCGACGCCTGACGGACCGGCCACCGACGGAACGGCCATCGATGGCCCGGCCCCCGACGGACCGGCTCCCGACGGACCGGCTCCCGACGCTCCGGCCCCTGCGACCACCGACGGCCCCGCCCCCGACGAGGGACCCGCGGCTCCCGCGCCGCACGCCACGTTCGCATACCTGCCAAGGTTCAATTTATTAACATCAATCTCAGCACTTATTTCTGTAATATGAAACACCATACATTATTTATTTATTTATTAAGATTACATACAGCAATTATATATCTATTATATTGGCATTATTATTATTATTATTATTGCAGAACTCATTGTGTATAATTGCGCGTATACTCGCATTATAATAATTATAATAATATAACATATTAATAATATAACTATAATAATAATATAACATATTAATTAACTCCTATACATATTTGTGACATACATAACACATAATTATACCGAGCTCACACAATGCAAAGCGAGGGCTAGATGCACTTTGCGTTCTACGTGCTTTTAACAAACCACTAGCGCCATCTAGCGATCATTAGCAACATCTACAGAAGGAAATATGTTTTTAGCGCTAATATCGTTCAATTGCGACAATCTAATTATACTTGAAGCTTTACCATGTTTTCTTTCACCCTGTAGTATTATTGACACTCTTTTATTATGTAACAAGCTGGTGCCCGCGACTTCGTCCGCGTTGAACGATGAAAGGTACCCGTGTCCTTTCTGGTGTCCCAGACAACGTGTATGCAAAATTGCATGGTGATCAGTTCAGTAGTTTTTGCGTGAAAGCCTAACAAACATACAAACTCACATTCACATTTATAATATTAGTAAGGATTAAAATTTCATAAATATATTCCACTGACTGCTATTCTGCTTTCGGTTAAACCCAATTCGCTTGTGTGACTGCTTCTGTCCACAAGTGAAGGCGAGAGGAGACTCACCCGGGTTCGAGATGCGTCTGAGCCGGGGGTGCGGGAGCGCCGGGAGGGCGGCGCGGGGCGCGACATCAGGTGGGCGCCGAGGGCGGAGGGCGCTCCACGAACGCCACGCCCGCGTACGAACGGCCCACGCTCATGGGCGCGCCCAACAGACTCCACGTGTCCGTCGCCGGGTCGTACACCTCCACGCTCGTCAGGTTGCACAAACCGTCGTCGCCGCCCGCCACGTACAGCCGTCCGTCGTACGACGCCACGCCCGCGTTGCGTCGCGCGTGCGTCATCGCCGGCGCCGGACTCCAGCCGGCGCCCTCGCGGAAGCGCTCCACCGAGCGCCGCACGGCCGGCCCGTCGTGCCCGCCGACGGCGTACAGCGCGCCCTCCGCCACGCCCACGCCCGCACCCGAGCGCCGGGCCGCCATCGGCTCCACAGCGCGCCACGCGTCCGCCGCCGGCTCGTAGCACTCCACCGACTGCAAGCACTGCCGCGACGCGCCGTCGTACCCGCCCACAGCGTACAGTCTTCCGCCCAGCACCGCCACGCCCACGGACGAGCGCCGCGTGCTCATCGCCGCCACCGGCCGCCACACGCCCTCGCGCGGGTCCAGCGCTTCCGCCGAACTGAGCCCCGTGGCGCCGTCGAAGCCGCCCACGGCGTAGATGCGCCGGTCCAACACCGCCACGCCGAGCGTGGAACGCCGTGCGCCCAGCGCCGGCCCCGCGCTCCACGTGTCCGATGCCACGTCGTACACGTCCACGCTGCGCACGCGCAGGGTGCCGTTGAAGCCGCCCACGGCGTACACGCGCCCATCCAGCACGGCCAGTCCGGCGCGGCAGCGGCGCGCAGGCAGCTCGGCGGCCGCGCGCCAGCGGCCCTCCTCCACGTGGAACATCTCCACGTCGCGGATAGCCTTCGGCGCCTGCCCGCCCACCACGAGCAGCGAGCGCGGCGCGCGAGGCGGTCGACGAGGGCGAGCTCGCGCGCACGCTGCTGCTGCTGCCGCGCGCCTCTCGGGCCGCGTCAGGTGGTAGGAGAGCGCCTCGATAACGAGGTCTTTTACGCGCAGCCCCGCGCCGAGCAGCGGCTCGGAGGCGGCTCGCGCCACAAGCGCCTCCTGCGCGACGAGCGGCAGGCGCACGCGCTCGAGCAGCGCGCCGAGCGCGTCGCGGCGTCGCTCGGGATCGTACTGCACCCACTTGACGACGCCGTCGAGCACCACCTCCTCGCTGGGCACGGCGATGCGGTCGCTCTCGAGCAGCCGGGCGAGCGCGTCGGCCTCGAGCGCCAGGAACTCGTCGGCGTCGAGCACCTGCACGAAATGCGCGTCCACGTAGGCGGCGGCGGCGTGCGCCAGCTCGGTGCAGGCGTGCAGGTCGGCGAAGGCGCGGATGCCCAGCGCGTTGTCGGGCGACAGCGCGCCTGCCAGGAACGCGCAGCAGGCAGCGCGTGCGCCCGACACCTGCAGCAGCGACGCCGCCGACAGCACGCTCTGCACATTATCTTCGGTGATGAGCAGAGAGTCGGGATCGTAGACGTAGTCGAGTATGGCGTCGAGAGCCGAGGGCTCCACGTTCTGAATGGTGACCACGGGTTGCGTGCGCTCGTCGAACTGCGTGAACATGGCGCGGAAGTAAGGCGAGCAGGCCGCGAGCACCGCGCGGTGCGCCGGCACGCCCGCGGCCTCGTCGTCCGGGGAGAAGGCCTCGGGCGCGGCCTCGGGGGCGGCGGCATCGGGGACAGCTGCATCGGGGGCGCGCGCCACAAGGCGCACGTCGCACAACGCGCCGCCTTCGCGCCGCAGCCGCGCCAGCGCCTGCAGCAGCTTGGCGGCATGCTGCGAGCCCGCGCCTCCGTCCTCGTTGCCCTCCGCGCCCCGAGGCCTCTGCGACGACTCGTCCAGCGACGACTGCGACACGCAGCGCATCAGGCTGCACAAAACAGGGGTCTATCTGTGTGTCTGCCTGTGGCCGGTTTTATATTTGTTTGAAAGCTGACGTGATTGAGATGGTTATTAGCTATGAAGATCTATCCAAGTGTTTGAATATCATCATTTCATTTCCCAGCTGACGAAATGACTTCCACAGGTTTATTTGATTTGAGCTCAATGGAATTTATTTATTTTTATGTCAACTGTTAAGTTTTATAGCTTGTTATTTTAATATATCAAATTTGGAAAACCAACAGTTTTACACTTTAATATAGGTAAATTAAACCTAGATAACGATGAAATAAAAAAAAAAAACAACAATGTTATCCTATTATAAACAGCATACTTAGTTACACCAAGTTATCTAAAAGTTATCACAAAAAAGATGCAAAAAGTAAAAAACTTAAAAAAAACAAACAAACAAACAAAAGCTATGAGTGGTTGCAGTTCAAGGAAGCTAGAGCACTAATAATAATAATAATAATATAATAATAATAAAAATTATAAAAATATAATTAAAACTTGCATTACATGCACACCACTGAAACTAATTTTGCTAATAACTACTTGACACTCTAAAGGTGTCCCTAAACGATCATGCAGCATGACAGGCGTTACATGCTGTCATGCATGCATGACCGTTAAATTGTATTGATTGATGTGAATGACATGCAACTACATGCTGGCAGTTGATTGATAGTTCCTTTTATTTTTCATCCTGCAAGCTATGACTGACAAACACTCATGATCATATAGCCGTCCCTAGACAATCATGCGGCATGACATGCAGCATGATAATTCACGTAAACGCATGTCATGCCGCATGATTGTCTAGGGACACCTTAAGAAGGGAAGATGTTTCAAGATAAGTACCTGTATCTTCCACGATCCCCGTCTACATCCATAGTCACATTGTCTGCCTCTTCCCTATGTAAACACAAACATATTTAACTGTTATATTATATATTCTATGTATTTAAACTCTTTGTTGCAAAGGAAATACAGTAATTTAGACCAAGTAGATTCTAGAATCATATGCAATTTTATATTTTAAAAAAGAAGCATAAAAATAGTCCAAAAACCTGTAAGGTATTTTCTGGATGTGATCAGTTTATATGTTACATATATACCTGTTGCCGAAGAAAAAATATAAATTTTGGTAAATTTGGCTGGTTTTAAATGTACACAGTTATTCGGTAAAATCTGCAATAGATAAATTTGAAATCAAAGATAGGTCTAAACTAGGGCCATTGAGAAGTGATACGAAATGTAAACAAATTTCCCACGAGGTCATTTTTTTATGCAGAGCTTTAGGGCGGCGGGTTGTCCTTGAATATTATTATCAAACGTATGCTACATTGTCTCTTTCTATCTTGTGTCAAATAGATACAACATAGAAAGAGATAATAGATTGTGGGCTGCGGTGATAAACTTTTGTATCGTCGATGGCCCTACTTTTTAGTCATGTGCTACCTGTAATAAAATTTTCACTTGAATAAAAGTTGCAATTGACTTTTGCACAAAAAAAGGTATATTTGATATAGTTATTGAGGATTTAACCATCTTGGATCTTGGATCTGAGGATTTATTAATTAAGTCCTATTGAACATACCAAATATGTTCAATAGGACTTAATTAATAAAAAAAATTGTTTCAATGTCATTTTAGTTTTATCATCAATACTCAATACAAATAATAAATCTGTGAGTGTAGGTATTGTATGTATGTATGTATGTTCCTCCATAACTTAAACGAATCAACTGATTTTCATGAAACTTGGTAGATAAACATTTAGACGTAAAGGACACAGGATAGGCTACTTTTTTCTTTTTCAATGCAGATGAAGTCGCGAGCGCCAGGATCGCTCGCGACTTCATCTGCATTATTGACTTCTTCTCATTATTGTAAGGAAAAACAATTTGGAAAATTTCTTTTTTTTTAAAACAGCCTGTAGGTAGGTACATGAAAAATATAAAGAAGCTAAAACCGTGTGACTTTTTTACTGAAGAGAACTGAAGGCCACGACTAGACCTAACTTTGATTCCAAGGTTATAATTATAACTTACCAAAAGCATGTATATATGCATATAATTATAGTAATTTATATTGGTATTACTGTTTATTGTTTGTATTTGTTAGAAGTATTTATTATTCGAATTTAATACTGGCAAGTTTTAAAAAAATAAAACAGTTCAAAATGTTAAAATAATTTAGTTAGATGTCAAATATATGAAAATAAAAAATAGTAATGAAGTTTGGAGAGTAAAAAGGAGTAGAGAATGTTCTATTAGGGTTGGCTTTAGAATCCGTGGCCAAACTTTTAGAGTATTTATATGCTTAATCAGTTAAGAATAGATGTTAGTTTTGTAGAAATATAGTTTTTATGAGAAAATTCATTCAAAATTAATTTTTTCACAATTAATTTTAAAACATAACCTGATTTTGTTTACAATACAAATAAATATGTACATACCAGTAGTGTGTTTGGAAGCGTGATTATTTAGCAATAGATGTTAGTTTTATAAAAATATAGTTTTTATGGTGAGGAAATTCATTCACAATTAATTTTATAAACATTTTAAAACGAATTCTGAAATTGTTTATTAATATTTACTATATTAGACATAGAGTAATAAATAGTGTTTATTTATTTAATATTAGTACTCTGTTGTAGCAGAACGTTGTGCGCTTATTACAAAATGTGTTACAAGACTATTTGCACGGGAAACAAATAGGTTAGGTTAGGTTCAGGAATGTTATGAAAATGCGAGCGGAGCGCAGCGGAGCGAGCTCACCCGATTACAAAATGTGTAACAATACTTTGCATTGCAGAAAATAGGTTAGATTGGGTACTGGAATACTGGTTGTAGCAGAACAATTATGCTAAACCAATTTTAGGTTATGTTTTAAAATGTTTATAAAATTAATTGTGAATGAATTTTCTCGCCATTAAAACTATATTTCTACAAAACTAACATCCATTCCTAACTGATGAAGCCTATAAATACTCCAAAAGTTTGGCCATGGATTCTAAAACTTTCCCTTCTATTATACTAAAATGTTTGTTTAGTTTTGATAAAGATATTTACACATAGCTATGTACCTGGAAATTTAAGATGAATAAATTGATGACGAGAAGCAATATATAAAATCTTAATTATTTAACAAAATGATGATGCCAAGATATTGAACGCACAAAATTGCAATCCCATAAGAGTATTGTCTTATACAAACAGCAGTTAATTGGAACTTTAACACCTAATGTGTTGTTTAACTTAACAATAATGATGAACTAATTTCGACATTGTCGTGTCTATAATAGAATTTAAAAAAAAAACAACGAATAATTATATTTACATGTTTCTGTTGTCGTTCCCTTCTGCAGCATTGTCTTCCATGGTTAATATATAACAGTAATTATTGCTTCATCATAATACGTTTATTATAATATATACAGTCTTGCACTAAATTATTTACACATTTATGTTAACTTAAGCTATTGCTTAACACCATCTTAACACTTGAACTTACTTAAGTCACTGAAATACTCACAGTAAGATCATTGTAATAAGTTTCTATTTCAGCGACACGGACTAGATCAAAATAACATAACGAACTAATTCATTTTTTTATTATTTACTTTTCTAATTCTATTATAATTTAATATTTATTATTAATTAACAATAATATCCATCCACAGTCCACAGAATATTCTATTTCTTTGACATTTGACTTGACAATGACATACATATAATGGAAGTTACAGAACATAAATATTATTGGACAGATAATAAGACAATATAAGCTGTGGGTGACTGTTAAAATGAGAAGGATGGATGAGTGGTAGATAGCTCTTTGATTGTAATTTCTCCGCTTCATTTTCTAATAGTGTTAATTACATAGTTACACTTAATTTCTTATTTAAGAAAATTAACAATTTCATGCACGTTATAAAGAGCGCCATCTAATGAATAGGTAGGCGGAACTTCGAATCCTCAATGCAAGTATAATAAATTATACAAAAATATGCTATGCCATCATCATTGAATATAGATCATCAGTTTTTCAGTATTTACAATTCTATTGGCAATTTTAATAATAATGTAGGGATGAGATTTGTTTGGTATCGATTGGAATGCGGGCTGCGGGCGGAGCGGTGGTGCTGCGGCGTGCGGCGGCGAGCGGTGTGCGGAGGCGCGCGGCGGGCCCTCCGCACCTCTCTTCAGTGCGCCGCGAGACCCCGCCGCACCGATAGCACGCACTGCCTCTACACGGCTTCTTCATGGAGCATTTTATAGAAACTGTACGCAAATATCCATGCCTGTGGAACTCCACTGCTATCGAGTATCGCCATCAGGAGCTCAAGGATGCCGCTTGGGCCGAGGTCACCAGGGAAACCAACTTACCGTCAGGTGAGGAAAAAAAAACGTAACTAAGCACCGCATGCAAACCGCATGTAATGTAATGAAGTAGCCACCGCGCATTTACTTTCGTTCGACTGAGCTGTTCATTATCTCACTCACCCGACTTGTGGAGTGTGCGGCACGGCAACTGTACGCGAAAGTACACTCGAGTGAAATATTCTATATTTTACCCTAAAGTACAGTAGAATACAGTGTCAAGTTTTATCTTTTTTTCTAGTTACCCAATGCAAATTACTTTATTTATGTCGTCTTGTTTGTTTGTAGTAGTTAAGGTATACGATGTTTTCTATTGTTATAATGTAGCTGTAGATACCAGTAGGTAATTGGTACACAAATGTAGTGTTTGTATAGGTAACTTATGTATGTGACAGCTGATTATGATGTGCTGCTGTTGGTATTTCGATTAAATAAAATAAAAATAAAAAATAATGAAGCGTGTATGTGTAGGTACACTATTATACATTTATTACATGTGTGCATTTTTTTCTGCAAATTCCTTCTCGTTTCTCGACCTTTCACTTTGATTCTGTCAATTAGTGAAAACCGCATCAAAATCGGTTGTGTGGTTTAGAGGAAGTTAAAGAAACGGAAAGACGCGGACAGTGACTTCTATTAAATAGAGGTCGCCCAGTGGTCGTAATTCGAGCATTAATATTGGTAGGGGAGCCCAAGAGAGGATTTTTGGATTTACTCGAGCGCGTATTTGCCAATGTACGTGTATATTCCCCACGTGTCTCCGATAACGGATATGTATTAATCTGACGGTTTGGTTGGTGGGGGGTTGGGGTAAATAATAATAATAATAATGTTTATTTCAGACACTTGTCCATATTAGTGTTAGTAATACAAGAAATTCCTCACTATAGCTTGGAAACTGTCCGTCCTAGCATTTGTGAACATTTCCGATGCGCTACAGTGTCGCGGCAGCCCCAACAGCGCCCTGAATCCATTGTTGTACTGCACCCTAAGAGCACTGTATGCCTTCTGCGAGTAGTCGACCCACAGACCGCACGTGTACAGAGATTGGCAGTACGCTTTAAATAATGTAATTTTCACCTGTTCTGCACAACGTGCGAATCTGCGGGCCAACATGTTGCATCTGACAGCCAATGCCCTTCGCTCCCTTTCAATGTCCTCATTATCACTTAGAGACTCCGTGACCCAGTGCCCTAGGTATTTAAATTTAGAAACTAGTTTCAGTGGAGCGCCTCTCAATGTAACCGGGGGAACAGCACTATAACTTCTGTTCCCTGCCTTAAAAACTAGCAACTCGCTTTTAGTTGCATTATACCTAAGGCCATGGGCCTCAGCATATCTTTCACAAATAGAGAGCAGTTTTCTTAGAGCGCTGATTGAGGGACTCAGCAGCACCATATCGTCCGCATAACTTATATTATTAACAAAGGTTCCATGTACGGAGCAGCCAATCTTGGCTCTGCTGAGCTCCTCAATCAGTTTGTTTATGTACAGGTTGAATAGACCAGGCGAGGTCAGTCCCCCTTGCCTCACCCCACATTGCAGCCTATACATGCCCGAGAGTGAACCAGCCCATCTCACGTAATTGGTTTGGTTATTATACCAATATTTAAAAACATTTATTAAGTCTCCAGGAAAATCTGTCTCACCTGACAGCTTGTCAAACAGTTTCTCATAAGATACCAGGTCAAATGCTTTGGACAGGTCCAGAAAGCAGGCATAGACAGGTGTTTTTCTTTCCGTGTAGTACCGGACGGTATGCTTGAGACAGAGTATTGCTGTTTCCGTAGACAGCCCCGTTCTAAAACCAAACTGGGCGTCGTGCAAGTTAAGGTGTTTTGTAAGATACCTGTTAAGCAGACCGTCCAGCACTTTTACTATTATAGTGGCTAGCGAGATGGGTCTGTAGTTGTCAACACTGGAGATATCCCCCTTACCATTCTTTAAAATTGGGACCACTAAAGTTTTCATTAAGCCGTCAGGTAAATAACAATGACCTATACAAGAAGAATAAAACATAGCAAGAACGCCAGGCAAGTGAGAACCAGCATAACGCAAATGCTCTATGCTGAGCGAGTCATGACCCGGAGACTTACCACGAGTCATGCGACTAATAACTGATGTCACCTCCTTGGCTTTAATTATAGTATGCGGTAACTCTGTTAAAACATTTCCATAAGTAGAAGGCGCCGATACCGGTTCAAGCGAAGGGTCAGTCTTAAAACTATCTTTGAAAAGCTCAGCAATCTGGGCGCCCACTCACCCCCTCCACACTCAGAGGAATGCCCGACCTGTGGCCCAGTCTGTTAGTCTCCGTCCAAAATTTTTTAAAATTTTTGGAGCAGTGATAGAAGCAATCATATCCATTTTAATCTGGTCCCTATTGTTTTGGCACCACCTAAGTTTAGATTTAAATAATTTTCTACTTTCATACATATTTTCAAAAATAGGACCAGACGTTGGTTTACCAGCCCGAACCCAGTACCCAAACGCCCGTCGAGCATTCCTGTGAGCATCCCTTACATGTCCATTCCAACCCATAATGTGAGATTTCCTTTTACCCTTAATTTGTTTATTACAACTGTTTATTGAGGCTTCACTTAATATATTCACAATATTATTATACATGTTATCTAATATTTGTCTATGTTCTACATTACTACATAATTTACATTATTACATACTACATAAAACTTTAAATACAACTCGAGCGCGTCAGATTTTCAGAGGGGATGTTAAGTGAACCTAAACTAAGCTCCCATTTAAAATTCAGACTATTCGGATGTAATGCAAGCTCGTGGCAGCTTTTTGAAAATGCAAAAAGGATTTTTGACGATTGCCATTTTGTAATACTCGAGCGAGTCAGATTTTCATACAGTGGGTTCAGCCTGAATTCCTGATCGTGTTGATTCTTAATCTGACGATAATATGGAGGATTTTTTAAAATACAGCGCCTACAAAATTTTTAACGCCTGTGGACGCTCACCCCACCGCTGAAATGAAAAACTTCATATAACCTTTTTTTCTTCTTACCATCCAATCTTCAAAGTTTAATAGGTCCCCACGACGCTCGAATGACTCTACATTTAGCATCGTGGGCTCCCCTACCATATTATATGAACTTTCAAAAGTGAACTACTAAATTTCACACTCTGTCCGCACAATTTTCTTAAAAAGTAAACCTTTCTTTTTGAGTTTACCAAAAATGGATATACGACGTATACAGTTATTTTTAGGTCAATTTTCGTGAAAAACTAATTTTATTGACGTATCTGTATGCCTAACTTTTAAATAAAGAAGATAGATAAAGTTTTGATGATTTAGCCTTCTTCGTTTCCAAATTCTAAGAATCTTTTGCCTTTGACATTTTTTTATAACTTCAAAAATAAAAAAGTTATGAATTTAAAAAAAAAGTTTTTCGTATCTCCTTAAAACTCGGTTTTGGTTTATGCGACAATGAACCCAAAGGTGTCGATATTTAAAAAAAATAACAATGAAGGGTTCGCTCGCAGTTCGCACCACACCCATTCCCCATCCATAGTCCCGTAGGTAGGTTAGGTACCTAATTGTTTTTTCTCGCTTGTCGCAACTCTTAACTCGACAGCAAAACGAGAAAATATCACTCAAAGCATGAGTGCACTATAAACTTTTTAGTACATAACTTAAATTTGATCAATTATGAGAAAATTATAAGAGAACAACCCGAAAAAACACTGTTTTTAACCGAACGCTCTATCAATATTTGTTTTACAAATAAATATGCCAAGAAATATAAGACTGTTTTGTTACAGTGAAGGACGTGAAACTGAAATGGAAGAAATTACGCGACAGCTACCGCGACGCCCTCAAGCGGCAGAGCGACATGCTCGCCAAGGACCCCACCAGCACCGGCAAGAAGTCCTACGCCTGGAAATACACCAGGCTCATGCAGTTCTTACAGCCGCATATGAGCAACCGTAAGAAGGCCGACGAGAAGTTCCAGCGGACACGCGCTGCCGCAGACAACGGCCAGAATGGCGCCGAAGCGCAGTCCTCAGACGACTCCGACTCGGAAGCCGAACCCTCTCCCAAGAGAAGAAGCAGCGACCAGCTCGCGCTCATGGAGCGGAAGCTGGACTACCTGTGCAAGGTGCAGATGCAGAACAAGAACTTTTCAGGCGAAGACCAGTTTCATGAACGGAAACGCGAGGGACAGTTGCCGATCGTGCCGGATCCGTTGGACATCTTCTTCAACAGCATGTGTCAGTCCACGAAGCGACTGCCTTATAACACTCAGATCGAGATAAAGAAGGTGCTGTTCAATGCGGTGGTGGGCGCGGAGGAAGCGTTGATCGCAGAGCAGCAGAGCTACGCGAACCTGTGGGTGCAGCAGGAGGCGGGCTCCTCGTCCAGCAGCAACGGGGGCGCCGAAGGGGAGGGCACCCCCACCGAGACGGAGAGGGCCGTGGGGGAGATACGCGACATCAATATCGACATCATGGACCACAAACCGATCACAATACCCATCCCCATTTAACGCTCGGCGTGCTAACTACGAAATCGTCCCACTGTGCAAATCTAGACGACTTCTGTCGAGTTCGATTTAAAAATGACCGGCATCTGCATGTTCTATGTAACTTGTATGGTCGGTGAAGCAGCTGTCGCCGACGGCTGGTCGGGGGAGGTCACGCCATCCGGAAGCATTAGTGGAGATGCCTTAGTAGGGACACGTGGAACGGGCGGCATTTAGGACCTTCGAAAGGTCACATAGATTCCAAATGGATACAGAATGAAGTCTCCCCAAACTGTCAGAAATGTTGCGACGCGCCTAAAGTCCTTTTTTCCGTAGGCCGTCATGGGTATTGTCATGGTTTACTCGATATTATCACTCAACAAGTATCGGCTATTCGACAATACTTCTTTAGTGTTAGTGATCAATAGGTAAAGTTTTATTGCCATCCATTTGGTCGGAGATGAGCAATCAATTAAGTTCCATTTTGATCTCAACGATTATCTAATGTAAGTAATAAAAATTAAAAAATATTCTACATTGGTTTCATTTGCTGTTATCTTTTCATTCAGTGGGTACATATAAGAACGAACTGTTTAGTAGATAAAAAATCATTCTATATTATAAATGGGTTAGGTAGGTTCGACCCAATCTTTTTTAAGATTTTAATAACAAATGACACTATCATTCTGGTCAAGTAACAATTGAAAACAATAAAATGTATGAGATTGACATATACCGTCGCTAAATCACGTGATACTTCCCATACATTTAGTATTCTTTCGAATAAAATATTACTTTGACTAAGGCCCCTGTTCTATTAATCGAACCGAATTGTATATTTCCTTATCGTAATGCACCTACTACTAAAGTAAACAATAGCGGTCGGATATCGCTGTAGTAAAAGCGTTCCGATTTTATAAGAATAGTTATTGAGATTTTGAAATCAACCACTTCATGAACACAATTAAAATGGTACAAAGGTATGAGTTAGCTGTTCATCTCAGTAGAATACTTTATTATTAATAATAAACTGTTTACCTATTGGCATCATTGATCTGAACTATAGATGCGGCGTAGCAAGCAGAAAGCCCCGAAATCTTTGGTAGTATTAAAATCATACTCGCACTAGCGAGCGACAGTGCGAATTCGTCCACTTCTCTCTCTTTCTCTCTCGTGTGGACAATCTCGAGTGGACGAATTGTACTACTACCATTATTTACGGGCTACGCCGTGTCTATACTCCCAAATATACTTATAAAGTCTTTGATTGGCATGGCTTAGCGGCACCAATGTTCTATACATCTTGCCTGACTGATCCTTCTGTACAGAGCATTCGTGCCCACACAAGCCGTAAAAATAACGATCAGCTGATCGCTCCTTTAAACTATTATGAAGTTTAACATCAAATAAATAAGGTGTGTTTTAAAGCGGCGCACAACGGCAGACTGGTGAGCCCTAACCTAACCGTTAACAGTTTGTAAGTATGTTCAACAGCTGTTTTTATTAAAAGAAACATAACTACGTACATACAAAACTATATAAGTATATTGGTAGCGTACATAGAGGTTAAATAAAGTAGGTAGTTAGAATTATTACTCTGAGCCTACGTAGATACAGATGGTTATGGGACTAACTATGAGCTATTTTGAACAAGAAATTGGGATGAATGAGAGGCTGTGGGTGGTTTTTTTGTTTTTCGAAAAATATATAACAAAGTACAAGTTTGCAAAATTTTGTATATGTTACCGGCAATCTGTATAATTCAGGTATTCTATACAATACCTAGGCAATATATAGAATACCTGTGGCGTCCAAGCAATGTATGAAATATGAATATTATTGTCCATTACATACTTTACCTATTTTACAAGGGGAAATCCATCATGGATACCCACAGACCCGGGGTGGCCTGTGGGTTATGTCGGACTTTAACCGTTTGGCGTTCCTACGCTCCTGGGTGGTGGAAACTGGGGAAGAGAGCAACATGACATCCGAGGATCCACCGGCAGTTGTCTACGCAAGCAGACCAATCGCGGAGAGAGCTTTCGCTCCCTCCAATTATGCATGGGCGCGGAGTGCCGGCCATAGGGCGGCGCAGGCCACTCGGTGCTATACACCAAGCAGCCCACACCGACCAGTTTCGTCGTTCGCAGCGGGCAATTAGCAAGGGGCTTCCACTGAGGCCCCTATACCTCTACTCTGCGGCACAACTTACCGCAGAGCCGGAGGTTGCTCCACCCTGTTCGAAAAATCTGCCCGCTGCGACCACGTGCGTCCAGACGCGCGGGACCGAGACCCATACCTCGCGCCATAGGTTGAGCCCCCCCATCACGTCAAGGTCATGACCCACGTAGGGGGGATTACATACTTTACCTAAGCAATGTATACAATTCCTGGGGATTTAATAGAGTACCTGCTGTTCCACCGGCAATGAGTAAAATAAATAAATTATCAATGATAACCGGCCTACCTATAAAATGACGGGCAAATGAAACATGTTTTATTACTTAAAATCAACTTTATTAAAATTAAGAATTAGGATGCTCCTTAAAAATAAACTTTATGAAAAGGGCACCTTTCTGTTACTACAGTAAAATCACAATAAAATTAACGTGAAACTAAAAATTATTGTGGCTATAAGTAACATAGGTAATATAATTTGCTCACAAGTGCTCACGTACGTAATAAGTATAAAAAAATTAAGAAACAAAACTAAAGGAACAAAAATTCTGTAAAAATAATAAGTTGCCTGCCTGCCCGCACGTCCCCCCCTTCCTTGCTCTCGTCTTTTACATACATTACCCGACATTACCGGAAGATTACCGGCTGCGCATTCGGTATTCTATACAATACCTAGGCAAAGTGTAAAATAAATAATATTTCATACATTACCTACACGTTTTAGGTACTTACTTATTCTATATTATCTACAGTCTACACTAATATAATGAAGATAAAATATCTGTATTTTGTATGTTTGTAACAAAGATTTGTTTGTAATGAATAATACCTATAGAAAGCTACATTATCAGCGAGTAACATAGGCTATATCTTATAAAGTTACGCGGTCGAAGTCACGTGCAACGGCTAGGTAAAGGCGACCGATCCGTGCGGCTCGTTTGGTGAATCGAATCAATATTGGTCGGACCGGCTACGATGAGGAATTTATAAAAGTAGCAAAAGCAACGAGCGGTCCACTTGGGTCGGACAGAGCGTCTGCGCTCTTGCTTTTTCACGTGTTTATTCGCTTCCTCTATTCGATAAGCGGCACGAGAGACGAGTGCGAGCGAGACGTGTCTGTTTGCGCGCTTGCTTCCCGCTGCGCGTGTCTGTTTGCCGTTATGCGCGTCCTCATGTTTGGTTCGCGATCTCAGTGTGGCGTGACGTGTTTTGCTTATTTTTACTAATATTCTTTCTACTATTTTCTACAGATTTCTTACAGTTACTTCTAGTTTTTTTTTCTCAAATACTACTGCTACGGAGTGATAGTTGATAGATAACAAAATTCTCTAAAAGTTAGTGTTGGCCAAAGACTAAATAATGTCAGAGATTAAACAAATAGGTCTTAAAGTAAAGAATCCCCGAAACATTGACGTCGGCAGGATGGTGGATTCGAGTCAAGCTGATGACCGTAAAATGATACGATTGGTGAAAACACGCCGGCTTCTTTACGCTAGAAACAATTTGCCTGTTGCGAGTCAAATTTCGCAAGTCAAATCTCTTTGGCAAGAAGTCGCTTTTGAAATGGGTTGGAGTGGTACGTATCTACATCTACACTATCTAATAATCTATATGTAGCAGCCAATGTAAAGATTTTTTTTTTGCAAACGGTTTTAATTAACATAATATATATGATTTTAGTTGCTGATGTTCGCAGAAAATGGTCACACATTCGAAATTCATATTCACGACATCTTCGTAACGAAATGCACGGTGCCAGGACAGGAAAAGGTCGTATAGTTTCTAAGTGGTATCTCGCTGATGAGCTCGAATTTCTCCGAGAACATATGGCCACAGATACGTGAGTTCCTTTTTCATGAAACCACATTTCTTTATATTTTTCAGTAAAACGGTTGTAACATCTTAGTCAAAGTATTGTATTGTATATTCGTCTTTATTTACTTTTAAAATAAATAACAGGCCGTGAAGAACGACGCAATTCCACTTATCCCTACCAGGGGGATACTTAGTAGGGATAGGTGGAACGGGCGATTTTTCCTAAGAATAAGTCACATGTATGTACATCATATTATGTAAAGACTTTTTTTTTCAGTCGAAGCTCACCGTACTCCCCCTACGCACCCCGGTATTTAGAAATGGATATGTCAGAATCATCATCAAATCCTGAAAATGTCGATGTCCAACCATTTCTTCATAATTCATGGTTCACTCTTCCTACACCACAAACTGCTTTAAATGGGTTCAGTGTAAAGCAAGAAACAAATATTCAAAGCGACGACAGTTGTAGTTCACAAGCTTTCGGCCCGGACGAAAACTGTTCATTCTTTCAATTTTTTCGGGGAATTTATAATGACTACCAAGAATTATCAAATAAGAAAAAAAGGTTATTCAAAAGGCAATGTCTTAGTTTTTTACACGACTTGCTAGACGAAGATGAGAAGCAAGAAATCGAAATAAATTTTCGCGATCAAAATGACGCCATTAATTTAAGTAACTCAGGCCATAATGCAACTATTGAAGAAAATGAAACAAAAGCTTTTGAAAATATCGAGGCCACAAGCATACCTACTGAAGAAATTATAGATGAATAATTATAGACAATAAGATTATATCCCTGTAATTTATTCACAATAAATATATAAATGAAAATAATGATTAGTTTATTTCAATTTATAAGTAATTAATTTAATTAAATAGGGATTTATAATTCTTTTAGTTTTACTGTTATAATTGTAATTAATATGATACGAACGAGTAATACCGTTAATTTAGTTTTAATAATGTAAAGCAAGTAGGTACATTATACAATAATAGCATATTTGTATATTTAACTCTGCGAGACAAACACTTGCAAGTCTTGCCTATTATCAAGTCTTACACACTAGCTAATCTATGAAATGTGACGTCACACTGCGTTTAGTTATTGCAGAACACTCATCCATACTGAAAAAAAAAATAAAGCTAATGTGTACTTGTATTTCGATATTATAATTTTCATGCTATTATAAATTTTGTACCGCTAAAACTATATCGCATTTCTTTTATATTATTATTATTTTACATTTAATGTCAGTTCAACTCAACCAGACGTAAGTGTCACTGTCATCGGTTGGGCGCGGGCGTGGCGTATCTGTCAATGTCATCCCGCACGACAAACAAGACTCGCACAGGCACACAACACACAAGTTTATATTATATTTAATATTTATTTATTTATGTACTAGTGACTCGCTCCCGGCTTCGCCCGGGAAGCAAATACACAAACATTCCTCGTTTATCCTCCTTTCCATAAGTGAAAACCGAATTAAACCGTTGGGTCGTTAAGTAGTCAGCGGAAAAACAAACAGACGCGAACAGTCGTCGATTTGGTTGCAAAATATAGTTTTTTTTTCTACTTATATTAAAAACTGAATTAGGTTTTATTATGAACCTTCCGTATAAATTATCTCACTGAATGTGGAAAACATAGGGTACCCAAAACATATCGTCTGTTGTGTGGTTCGGGAGTGGTTACAGACGTAATATGCTGTACCTAAGCCCCTATGAAGATGAAAGGTACCCTATGTCCTTTCTGGTGTCCTAAACAACGTGTATGCAAAATTTCATGGTGATCGGTTCAGTAGTTTTTGTGTGAGAGAGTAACAAACATCCATACAAACTTTCGCATTTATAATATTAGTACGGATCTATCAGGTTTTCCAAATGAATAATATTTAGTAGTTGTTACCTCCGCACTTACACTGGACAGTAGTGGACAGCTCAATTGGTGGCAGTAAACGACTCCATCAGGCCACATTCAGTGTGCTGTGAAATAACAGCAGACCTGCTTGAGTGAAGTTTTCTCCTATCTGAGACAGTAGCACAAGTTCTTCCCCTGGGTGCATAACCAGGGCAGTAGCATAACCAAGTGAACTAAGTGATCCCAAAAAATGTATTTCATTTATAATTTTGGAATACATTACTAATTTATGTTCTTCATTTATTGGTCTTTGTCGAATTAGAATTACTAACTGAACATAAAACATTTTAAAACATGTTAAATATTAAACATGTTTAATGTTAAACCAGATAACTGGATTAAAAATAATTAAATTATTTGCTGTGACAGACATAAGCAAAGGCATAAAGTTGTGATAGCCCAGTCAGACACAACACTTGACTACTGACAAGGCAGACAGGTTTGAATCCTGGTCGAGCCCACTCAAGTTATATCTTGAAATCCTTTTTATTAGAATCCCCATCTAGCTCTAAAGACTTATCATAGAAAATGCATGGAAAACTGCTTCCTTGGAATCATAATTAGTTATGTATGTAGGTATGTCCCCATTATTGTCTATGGGTGATGTCTTGTGATACTACAGTATTCTATGCAGTAACTATATAAAGATTTACTTATTTATTATTTGATAAATCCATTTGTCTAGTGGTTAAGGTGTTTGCCTTAGCGCTCTATCTCAGGTTTGTTTGCCGGTGAGGGTGGGGCTCTTTGAAAATGAAATTTTAACTGGATTTGTATAGTCTGGATAAGTTGCAGTAATTTTATTTCATAATTTATATGAGCATATCACACATACTCGTATAATTATGCAAAACAAACACTGCTTTTATAATTTGATCATAACAAACTACTAGCGCCATCTATTGAACTTTAATAACATTAACATAGAATGAAATAAATACCGGTCTATTTAATCTGAACCAGTAGTCTGATCATACAGAAGTTAAAAAAATACAAAAGGTCTGTATAGTTGTTACCTTTAGGGCCTCTTTCACAAACTACATGTAAAGTGTTGATTAATTACTTTTAGAAATCATTTTCTGTTATATTGAATTATACACTCGGTTTACTGCATCATTCGATAGCCGATTTTTTTTATTATTTTCTATTTAATGTTTGGGACGTTTACCGTACAAAGAAAGGTATATCAGTTCCATTATCGCCGGTTACCGGTGACTTTAAATGACGGTTTGGCCTACTTGACGTTTGAGAAAGAGGCGCTTAATCTCATTAAATAAATAACAACAAAAGTATTTGTTTATTTATTTACTAGCTGCTGCCCGCGACTTCGCCCGCGTAACTTTGTAAATTATATACTATAAACCTTCCTCGACAACCACTACATCCATTGGTGAAAACAGCATGAAAATCGGTGCAGTCCGTGCAGTAGTGTTTGAGTTTATCGCGAACAGACAGACAGACAGACGCGGCGGAGGACTTTGTTTTATAATAGGTATGTAAGGATTAAAAAGATATTTAACTCAAAACTCCAAACTATTCCTCTATTTGGCCCCGCTGGTAATTGATTTAAAAAAATTTTCTAAAGGCTATGTTTTAGGCAAACCATACAATGTAATGCTGTCTAAGTATATCAGTGTCTTTTACATAATATCTAAGATATTGAAATTGAAGATTGGTTCGCTGAGGAAATGATCCCACTATCGCCTCAACGTACAAAATTGCCACCGAGACGGCTGAAGGCCCATTTTGTAATCAGCACATCCAAAATGGATGACGTCACTTTTAGAAATGATTTTCCGGCGAGAGCGCACCTCCCAATTTATTAAGGGCCCCTTCGGGATTCAATATTATCATTTCCTCACGACCGACCTCTAATGAAAACCGTTTCACGAAGTGCTGCGACAAAAAAACGACTTTACCCTTTACGTAATAAACTTCAACTTAGACTGAAATTTTTAGGGAATACAGGAAAGGACGCATTTTGACCACGTCAGAAAGAACG
This sequence comes from Synanthedon formicaeformis, assembly GCA_945859745.1. NCBI lineage: Eukaryota > Metazoa > Arthropoda > Insecta > Lepidoptera > Sesiidae > Synanthedon > Synanthedon formicaeformis. The sequence goes on along the minus strand of OX243969.1, from coordinate 10,798,491 downwards.
GTAAGTGATAAGTAGTTGCGGTTTTCTCAATGGAGGTGGTTCAACGCCGCTCTGATATGATTAGTAAGTTCCATGGTATAACAATAGTATATTAATAGTAGAATAATTGTCAAAGTTCTTTCACGGGTCACCGCTCGCCGCCCCCCTCGTCCCTTCCGATCGCCAAAGGGCAACTTTCACCAAGAGTAATAAATATTACCGACATAGTTGAGTGCAAATATCAACTTTAACTCATCGCCGCGTGGTTCTAAATGCGATAACACGATTGCTGTATTATTCGCGAATGACACGCACGAAGAATGGACTTTGTGAGGTAAGCAATAAAGCACATTTTAGATGTGTCGCGGAGAACAAAGGCAAAGAAGCCAACACATTTTCTTGCGCACTCTATTGTTTCGGAACCATTTCGCTCGTGTTCGCTCCAAAATAAGTTGCATAAGTATACTCCGGCTTTGTTCCTCTGTGCTTACTGCTTACTTACGCGCGCAGTGTTATATTTCATACATAGCCTTGAATCAATAATGTGTTCGAGTATGTTTTACCTAATTTCCGATTGGTAACCTATTATCGACCTTGAAATAAAAGCCCAAATTCTCTAAGTATTTACTGATTTCACTATGGTTGGGTTTATTTGACGGATACGTTTCCCCGCCTCTCGCTCCTGCGGCTCTGTTTTCGGGCTTCCTTCGCTGATAGAACCACCCTCTGTTTTCTCGTAAATTATTTATCTATACGATTTTGCATAAAATGTAATCAAAGTATGTATGCCAATATTGATAAGGTCTCGCTGTACGGAATTGGTTATACGCATTGTCTCTCAATTTTAGTATAATAACCGCTGCTGGTGGTAAAGAACAAAGGGTTTTTTATTACTTACAATTATCCCATTTTCATCTTTCATGTACCTACTTACCAAGATATTGTAATAATGATATCTAAATTGGCTACGGTAGGTACCTAAGTGGCAGCTGATCGCAGAAGGGGAATGTTTACATATTCCCCTCCGCGAACGTCCTTACCTATAGGTACGTAGGTATATTATTAAATTGGTTTTGCAAAGGATATTTAAAGTATAGAATAGATACCTATTCTACTGCTTTTCGCAGACATTCGGGCAGAACTTCTGGCACTAGAACACAACCGTTTCGGTGAGTGAGTAAGGGACAAAGGAGCCCATTTCCCTATCATCCTTTAAAATGATGTACCTATTCGAAAGCTTGAAAAAAGAAGCCACTCAGTTAAGCACATTTGTATAGGTGTAGCGTTTGTACGTGTATTGATCGCCATTCGCCACACTGTCTGTGCTACTCGTATGATGCTAACGATAATAATAGCGCAATCGGTATGCCATCGACATTAGTGTCCCCGCGCGGAGGGGACAGGCGGAGGCTGATGATGGATGCCTCGGAGGAAATTGAGCGGCCATCGGAAATGGCTGCCGTAACGAACGGCGTCCACCGCGATAATTCATTTCTCTACCATTCGCCAACAGAAATCATTCATTTTCGTCCGCAGGAAATGGCATTGTCAAAGAATTTATGGAGCCACGGGGAAAACAGTAGGTGCCAGCTACTCCTTGTAACTTCACAGGCTATGAAAGCCAAATGAAATTTCGCTTAACGCCTAATATCTGGGGGATGAATCCGAGCGAACACGTTTATTGCCAATATATCACGAGACCCGACAATAATTCAATTTACTGCCGAAACCTACTGATTAAACAGACTCTTCGCTAAAAAGGCAACTCGATACGAACGCTCGCGTAAGGGATGTTCCCGCCCCGCTGACGTTGCCCGTGTTCATTCGAATATTATTTTGTATTTGACTGTAGCTTCGGAAAGGTTCAGCATGGGTTCAGCTTTACAATGGAAAACTTCAGATTGATTTAGACTTCATGTACGTTGATAAAAAAATATATAAAGCCTGACAAATTATATACTTACATACTTAAGATCCTAAGGAGTTTTTTTTGCGAATGAAAGGTTATTGTGACTTGTTGCGAACTTGATGAGCGCTATAAACGTGTAGTACCTACGTTATTTGATGTATCGTCAATAGATTTTACAGTGCACACCAAATAATAACTTTTATATGGAAATTTTTATTAAAAATTACTATTAAAAAAAATACAACTCCTTTTAATCCCTGATAATATTGTTTTCTTTATCTATGTACTTGAAAAAATTTAAAAAATCAGTTAAATAGTTTTTGGGTATTTCCATTACAAAGAATAAACAATGTTTTTCTTTATATTTGTGTAGATATGAAACGGAGCCGTTCGGCGGAAGAGGTCATTTTAGCAGCGATCAAAGTAATCTGAAGGGCACAAATTGAAATGTTAATCCGAAATCGGTAAATCAAACGTTATTAGGTGCCCAATCAGACTCTACTCGAGAGTTTGCACCCGAATAAGAATGGACAATATTGTGCTCTATGAAAGAGTTACAAAGTAGTACAAATAAATGAGACAATGTTGTCACTAGAACTAGGAAGTTCTAACCTTTGCCAGGTCTGACATTTTGATATTTGATTGAAATGGTGGTTTGGAGCAGAGTGCATTCCAGATGTTGTGTGGTACAAAGTAACGGATGGCATAAGGCCAACCTCTTGCGTAATGTAATGTCTCCATCGTCGCCGCCTGTCAAAAGCACTGACATCTCACAAACTGCCACAATTATTTTGGCGAATACAATTTTCCGGCACTCCAGTAATCTACTGATTTAGACACGAGGAAGCTTCAAAACATGCAAGACTCTATAGCGTGTAGGTATTGCGAGGAATAAAATTGTAAGTTTGGCAGAAAAACATTGAGAAGCCTTTTCTGCCCTCAATTCCCCATTAGGGAGGAGTTCCAAAAATAGTATGTTGCTGAGAAGAACACCTGCGGAAGAAAATTCATTCGTCTGACGCAATAACAGCCGGATTACATCCGCCGATCGACGCCTAATCCTAGATTACCTTCGCGCAGAAACCACCCCGAATGCGGCATTTTCCTTATTGACCTGCAAAGGTCTTTTGTACAGGGATTGACGAGGAGTTTAAGCCTTCTTTTACATAAGACGTATAAATAAATGACGCCATAGTGGCAATAGATTAATTTAGTAATGGGTTATCCACAAAGACGGCCACGCGCGAGTGGCCGTGGCACTGGCGGCCCTCCAAATGTCATCGCCGGTGACGTTATACGGATTATGAGGATACGAACTGAAAATAAAAGATGTAAGTAACGGGCGTTGTGCTAACAAAAAAAGTTGAAAGCATCGCAATAATTACAGAAATTGATTACTTAAACAAGTCAAACATAAGGTTTGATGAATATGCCAAAGTAAACCTTATGTTTGAACAGACTCTTCTTGTCGCAGTTTTAACCCCTTAATTCGTAGCTAGGAAAATATTACATAAGTACAAAAAATTAATTCCCGTAGGCGGCAAACTATGCAGTAAGTACCTACTTACCTATACTTTGACCGACTACTCATACATCTCTGATTCATAATTTTCGTCTTGATTTTACAAATTCTTTCATATAGGTAAGTAATAACTTAATATGACTTTATTTTTTCGTCGCCAAATGACTTTTCTGAAAACCTATAAACTAAATTCTATACCTAAAATTAGCTTGAAAGAAGACTGTTCAAAGTACAATAAATTTCATATTTCAGAATTTATTATTTAATGGCATGTTGCCAACGATTTTGTTTACTTACTTGTAAAGTTTAAATCCACTAAACTTAGATAACTGGATATTACACAGTAGGTATTAAAACATCGCTCACCCTATTAAATAGGTTTATTAAAAATAACGGAGGATCCGTTTAATATACTCTTCGCAACACAACAGCACACATGCTGTCATTTTATTTTTAATTTATTAGTATAATATAATTAATTATTTCATACTGAAAACCAGTGTCGGAGAAAAATGCTTTGCTAGCAGCATTTTTCGCGTCTGCTCGTTTTTAATTCAAGAAATTCGCATTACACTTCATTTACCAATTTTGTCCTATTACTCTGAACTCTTGGGTCATAGTTTGGCATTATCAGTCCTGGAATATGGCAATTGGCAAATTGGAATTTAATTAACAAAAGTCCAGATGATAATGAATATTGTCTACCAAATCAAATAACTTTTTACTTCTACCTAAGCGACTTCTAACCGTTTTCTCATGGATGCCATTGTCAGAACTGGACCAAATTGAAATGGGACCACACGGGAAGTACCAGCTTTCAAATAAAAAAAAACAATCATCAAAATCGGTTACCCAGTCGAAAGTTGTGAGGTAAAAAAAATTAAAAAAAAATACATAGTCGAATTGAGAACTTCCTCCTTTTTTGGAAGTCGGTTGAAAATCGGAATAATTTGAATATTGTCTGCTGATTTTTGCATTTTGAAAATAAATGGTTCTTCTAACTACAGGATAATTAATTAATAGAGGCGAACAATATGGATGGGAAAGTGTCGTTTCGGAGACCATAAATCGCATCTGACGACGCTTTGAAATAATGTTGAATTGAAGTGACGCCCTTTCGGCCGCTAATGTTTTGCCACCGGGTGAATGTTGTCACTGAGCCAACGGGCCCACGGACCGATCTGCCAGACAATCTGGCGCGGCCGCTGACGCAAAGGGCAACCGTCCAATTGCTAGGTGAACATTATTGGCATATCGCTCCCAAACGTGCGTGGCTGTAGTCACACCGTACGTGTGAAGAGGAAGACCGTTGTTGTAGTCATGTAGTGGCTACATTGTATTGTAATCCTGTCGGTGCCAACGCTGCCAACGCACGTGTGAGTGGCCAGCGTTGGCACCAGCACAGCCGCGGAGGGCACTCGCACGTCTTACGCGATTATTAACGTTGCTTGCATCACCCCACAACGCGCGACCCGATGTAATCTCAACACCTTTTATATTAGAATTGCATTTGTATGAAATCTTGGCTTCTTGTCTTGTAAGCTGTCGAGGCGATGGCACCGCGATGAATCGCCGTAAACTTTATCATTCTGCGGCTCGATTAACCAGTGAATTAATGGGGCAGTTAATTTGCCTTTATTGCTGGATTTCGTTATCTAATCCCTTTATCCTAATTTAGAGACCAGTATATCCTGCGTGAGACACTCAACGGAGAGAGAGCATGAAATTAAAGTTGAAATTTGCATAATTGTGCGCTACGACGCCCGCCTCCCTAGGAGGAGGCCCCCGCGCGTTCCTCCTTAGCGACTTCCTCAATCCCGTTACAAGTGAGAACTAAATTTCGCCCTTCGTTAACACTGAAGGTCGGTATTCCATTAGGCTCTCTTACTTAACTCGCTAAATATACACTCCACAAATTCGAGAGCTGAGCTAATGTTAGATGGGTCCCCTCTATAAATGTTATATATTCACGTGCGGAGTTAAAATTATTTGCACAATATTATTATTAGTAATATATTTGTTTATTCGGCAAGCAAACCGACTGTTCAATCTCTCATAGATGGCTATACAAGAAAAGTTGGGGGAGACCTTGATAGGAAAAAGGATAAGAAACAATAGGAAAGTGATTATCGTTTATTTGAAATGTGTATCGTCCCATTTCATTTAGTAAGGTGGATTGAATAATGGGCCGATATTGAGCCGTGGCGGTTGAGAAGCAGCTGCAACGGGCACTCTGCCAACTGCACGCCAACTGACACCATTTTGTTGCAAATACTCGATTGAAAATTCCCTCTTGCAATATCTTACGCTGATGAAATAATTTTGCAATGCCAATGACACCAGAGGGCGACAGCCTGATTCAACTTGTACCAGCCTTTGCACCATGTCGTGCAGATAGACAGGTTCCTTTTATAGTAACGTGGCTACTGCCACAAGCAATGCCATAGTAGGTGTTGCAAGTGCGCTGCCGACATCACTAGGCATTAATTGCTCACTCATCGAAATAAAAAGCACAAGTGCTGTTATATCTCTGTGGTCTTCTGTACGGGAGTGCGTCGGTTCCGCTATTGAATTGATTTTTTATTTGTTGTTCATAATACCTACGAATGCATGAAATGAATCGCGTTGGCAACAAAACGAAACAAGAGTCCGGTACATTTTAAGTTTATTTATAGGATTTCCATGAAACGAGCGCTGAAGTGACGGCAGCGGTGGTCGGGACGGAGACAGTTGACAGGTTCATGGTCATCGTCATCGTCATCGTCACTCAACAACGACAACAGTACAGTACAATGTCACGGAAGGGTGTCGCCCGTTAGCGATCGCTCACTAATTTGAAACTTTTCCTCTCATTGTTGTAACTAGCTTCAATAATTTAATTCATTATGTAACTTCGTGTTCATGTAACATAGCTGAGCTATTTTTTTTTATGATAATGAGCACCAGGCGGGCTAACGGTCTATTTGACGGCAGTCGACTGGCTTGACTACCGTTACCCAAGAGACAATCTGTGATACCTAGTGCGACCCAGTTAGTATCGCGTATGTAGGTAGGTACTAGGGCATCTGAAACTGTTTTGGTAGGTTGTTTAAATATCGATAATTAAAATAAGGGCTCAAATAGATTTCCATCACGTTTTACAAATTTTGTAGAACGCATATAAAACGCGTACGGACGGTCATTTACCACGTTTGAAAATAGGTAGAAATGAGGCTCAGCCAGCAGCAGATCAATTAGCAAACGAGATTAAGAATCGCCAATAATACCTTTTGGCAAAATGATGTAATCGGTGTGCAGTCGGTGCCTCTCCCCCCGCGCCCTCCTCACCCTCGGAGCGGTCGCCTCCCAGCCCGAGTGCGCGGTATTGATCTAGAGCGACCTTGGCAGTGAGCGAGGTTGCGAGTGCCCCTATCTCCCCGACCACTACACAACATCAAAACTAAGCCTCTTACGCTACAATGAATGCTAATTAATTAATATATGATATTTAATTATCATATGGTAAAAGTGGCCTACGAGATTAGCTAATCGAAGATAGCTCCTTAGCGGCTTCATCAAAGGATATATTAGATCACACCAATAGCAATAAAGTTGCGACCACTTATCTTGCTTTCGATCCATTTGGTCAGGAGCAATGGTGAAAGAGGTTCAGGAGTGAAGAAGAGGCTCATCAGGCTCGCTAGAGGCTCGAGTCTGTTGCTGGGCGGCGAACGATCGATGGCCACCTTGCCTGGGGCGGGCGGGAGACGCGCTTGCGCGAGTCAAGGGGAGGGAACGGGGCAGGGGGAAGGGGTGTTGTCATTTCAAACTCAACTACTGTCATGTTACCAACTGGATTTATTTATGTTCGTTACTAGGTGTACATTTTCAATCATAATAGAAGCGATATGAAAGTAGTCTGTTAGGCACAGAAACAAAACAAGCATAACTCCTATAAAATATTATTAAATATTTACACTTTTAATTTTACTCTCTCACAGTTTAATTATTGATAAGCAAATGCAATTAAATACAAAACTAATGGGGTTTGGCGACGCGTTGCACAACACTGCGGGTGTTGTTTTTTATGTTTAAGTAAGACACGCGATTCTATATCCAAGAATATACTTAGGTAAAAAGAAAAATGTTATTAAGGGCTAAATTAATATGTAAAAGTTGTATCAAATCACGTCATTTTTAAATTGCAGTTTGGTCGACGCATTAAAGTAAGACTTATGGCAACGCTTAGGCATCGATGGCTCCCAAAGGGCTCCCGGTGCAAACCATAATAGGTAATATTGAGACAAAGTTCCAAAAACAAAATCCACCGCCACCGCTCTCCAAAGACACTCCAGACATAATGGAGAAAAAGATCGAGGAATATTTACAGAGAAAGCTTTCCTTTCTTAACCGCACTAGCGAACCTGTACAAGCGGTCGTTGTTCAACATCAGTCAGTTTCAGAGGAGAACACATGACGTCATGCAACAAAAGAGGAAGGCATCTGATCATGTAAATCAGTCACTGTAATGTCGTACTTTACAACCACATCTTTCAGTGGAAAGTGGACATCACACACGTAGTTAAATATGTGATTAAAATGCACGAGTTGGTGGTGGCCGCCGAAGGGAAGCCGGTCGTTTTCAATTATATCCCGTACGAGAGTTAATAATTAGTTTCGCTGAATTTGTCAGTAACCCGGTTTGTAATCTTTGGATACACTATCGTCCTCGCACTCCTGTTCCACCTTGAGTAGAACGTCCAAGACCTGTTTTTTGATTTGACACTGGTACTTGCGCGGCAGCCGTTTGGTACTCTGGCAGACGCTCGCGAAGAACAGGTCTAGGGAGTCTAGGGAGTCCCGGTCCGCGTGTCCCGGGTCCCAAACGTCGGGCTCGTGCACTTCGTGCTCCGAGTGAACTTCGCTTTCGTCCAACTTGATGTCCACATCTTCATTCATCCGTCTTTGGTTCCTGCGAAACAATAATGCGGTTAAATAGGAAGTGGAAGTACCTAAAAGGTAACAGGCAATTATGTATTTACCGTCGAATGGTCATGTAAGGTAAGACGAACGCCATCCGGTTTTGGAACCGCCACTTCTTGCAAGGCAGGCCGGCCTTGGTCTTGGCCCCTTCCTTAGTCTTCTTTAGCGCTTGCCGCAGAGAGTCGCGAAGTATCTTCCATTCGCGTTTCAGTCCTTCGCCTAAACGAATAATTTAACTAACATTAATAAAAACACATGATAAATAATGTTAGTAAACATATAAATTCTTATCATCATATTATTATTTAGATACTCGTAATATAAACAAAGACCGTTCACGAGTGTTTATCGAACATTAAATTATTAATCTATTTATAGCAAACCCGGTAGCATACAAAGTGCTAATAATTATGTACAATAAAATTTACATTTTCTCAAAACTAGACAAATCAAAATTTGAGAATGTGAACATACAAGTAAATATAAATATCTACATAAATATGAGTTCTGGTCAGTAAAAAGGATTTTTTTATGTAAAGTCAGGCTGACGATGCATTGGGTGGTAGATTACTGACGTCTAGCTATAAGTGCGCTGCCGACCTTAGTGGGATAAAATATAAAGAGGGGTTAGGGATGTGAACAGTGGAAATTGAAGGTAGTTTCATCAGTACACTCCTAAAAAGACAAAGAAATATAATAATTTCTATAGCATTGGATCTATATTTAAACAATGTAGTTTACTACTTACTGTTTTCGCCCATTCTCTCGGAGATTTCGTTCCAGCATTTGTCTCTCACCTCAATGTCCCTGTGGTTCTCATGCCTGGTGTCGTACAGGACTGGGTACTTCTTCACTTCGTCTATTAGCCTCTCTCTGTACTCTTTAGGGTTCATCGTTCGACCATCAATATATTATGCAGTTCGACGCAAACACGGCCATCCCACGCGAGGCCGAAGCTATACTGAGCGAGACAAAGCTATGCGAATGCGACGTTGTCGCTTCGACTTCGTATGTAGGGCTCGATAGCTGCGGCGCGCATCGCGTTTGGTGGTCGGCCTGGCTTAACAAAGAACACTTGTTGCCTAAATTTAAAAGACTAGCAATTAGGTACAAACTAAAATAAGTTGTTTACTTATTTTTATTATTATTTTATGTTACTTAAATAAAGTTGTATAATTATGGTGACTGCATAATAATTCTCGTTTGGGGAAAACGGCAACGATAACGATTCTTTCGTTAAAAGGTAACTATAACGATTTGAGATATTTTAATTAGCTTACCTATTTGAGAAGACATTTTTTTTAAATAATAAAACATATAATAGTCCTCTGCAGACTGACTTAATTTTAAATGGCTACTGTCGCATAAGGACACAACTAACACCAAGGGTAGATGTTGTATGCTATAGAGAGGCAGATATGTATACTCGTACCTTAGTTAGAAGGAAGTTTGTTCCCCAAACTCCTTATACATGTAATAATTTTTTCTATGGCGTGCCGTACGGAGGAAAAATTCAGAGTAAACTTTAATTGGATCAACCAATTATTGCACTCACCATTAATGCAGTAAGCTAGGCTACATCAATTCTGTTATAATTTTTAACTTACGATACTTCTTTTACTGATAAAATAAGAAGATTAAAATGACTATCGAAACAAATATATTTGTTGTTCAGATTTAACATTATATCAATTTTGAGATGATAAAAAGCTTATATTATCTACATTGAAAACCAATAAATTATTTAATATTTGGCTTGTTTTAGACACTTACTGAATATTTTTATATTAATTGACCTTTACAAAGACATTGACATAATAATAAAAACATAATTCAGTATAGAAGATAATAAAAATATTTATTTACCGAAACAAATTGTGCCTAATGTCATTTCTTCCGGTTTTTTATTCTATGACAGAAGCGATGTTGTCAGATTGGCGGCGAACGCGATGATGCCAGTTCTCCCTGTTCACTGCGCTCAACATAGCCTCACATAAGCTGCTGGTTACAGCACTATGAGTAGGTACATAGGTAGGTCACTTATATTTTGTTTGATGTAGTGATAAAAATATTAAAAGGATAATAATTATAGGTAATTAGCCGCGCCCTTCTTTGCATATCGCTTAGTATATTACGTCATAAAATTATCCGTTATTAAGTACTTAGATAAGTACCTAGGTTTTTTAATGTAAAATATACTTATATAGTCTTTGCATAGATGTTGTAAAAGACAATCTTCTTTAACTACGCACCTTACGTCGCCTATAAACACGAGAAAAAGATGTTGCAGAGCGTTTGTGACCTCCTCGAATAGAACTCTTCGATTTCTAACAATTAAAAATAAAACTAATTATACATTATAGTATACCTAAAAGAACTCGTGCTAGCTTGGACTTCATCGGGCAAATTAATGTTCCCCGCCCACTCTTCATCTAACATAAGTACCTACCTATTTAAATCTTACTAGGTAATAATCTGTAACAATAAGACATTAGGATTATAATAATCTATACCTATACATACTTATAAAATAGTTTGTCCTGACTTACTATCAACGCACAGTCAGTCTAGACTAGAACAATATAATTTTAATTATAACTGATAAGAGTATTTTTAAGAAATAATCACATAATTATTTATTTGTACAATTGCAGAAACCAAGTAAGTTCAGAATGAATAGATTTCCTCCTTTTGGAACTCAATTATGGAAAAGGTTGGTCACAGTTGCTCTTATGCCCATGGCAGTATGGTTTTTTTCTTATTACATGTAAGCTTTTATCTAGGTTCAGTGTTTATTTATTTATTTATTTAAGGTACACCAACAGAAAAAACAACAATACAACACATTAATATAATTTATACAAACGGTTTTGGTCTGAACGGTTTTGTTAATGGCCTTACGCCTACTCCTTTGTGTAGTAATCATAATGTGTTTTTTTCATATAATTATATTGGCTTATAAAGATTACCTACAGGTATGCACAACGAGTAGGTCTCTCATCAGCGCAACTGTATGACGTCTGAATCTGCGGAAATATATATACTTACATATTTTATTATTCCTTATCTTTATCGGATAAATTGTCACTTAAATGATACCTATAATTATAATACCAAACAACACCGATAGATGGCGCTACGAGTCACACAATTTATTGATTGCAGCCAGTCAGCGGTTGCGGAGCAGCAATATTTGTAGAGTATTTGTATTGGTTTTTATAATATTGTAATACAAAACTCTGCTGTTGAATTTGGGAAATTGAATTTTCAGTCGAACGCTTTATTGCTCTGATCATTCAATTTGTAATCCAAACTGTAACGACTTGGCAGTTGGTTTCGTGGGAGGATGAAAGGGAAGTTTATTAGTATACATACCTATATAATTCATGTAATCGGACAAGGCTTATAATTTACTTGTAGTACAATATATTACAAACGTATATAATACCTATTATTATATCCTATTTTTATTACTTATTATATTATAAATATACCTACCTATAATAAGAAATGAGAATATTTTTATTCTAAGGTTTCAAAAGTATACCTACTTATATGTAACGGACTTATAGTAATTACTAGCCCGCGAGTTGACAAACGAAATAATAGATAAAACAAATATGGTAACTCGCGGGCGTACGCGAGTTGGCTAAAAACTTGAACCTAAAAATAGGTATAGATTTATCTAAATAAATAGGTTTAGAATTTGCTTGAAATAAATGGGACACGGTGCGGTGGTGCAGTGCGTGTTGCCGTCTCGCTCTAAAAGGCGCGGCGTCTCTTTCGCGCCGGCTCAGTAGCTCAGTAGACAGAGTGTCGCCGCGCGCGCAGCGATCCATGGCACCGATAACTTTGCGCTAATCGCCGTTTCTGACTATTCGCCTCTTTTTTCCTACATCTGCGATAACACATTTTTTGTTCAATTATCAACCTTGAATATGAGCAGTAATGTAACTTAATTAATCATAACGTACCTACCTATGTTAGGCATCTAGTGATACCTACTTACCTTACTTTGAATAGAATAGAATAGAATAATGTTTTACTTGTAGTAAAGGACATTTAAGATTTTTAGTATTAAAGTTATAGTACACGATTGGGAGCCTCCTACAGAAAGAAATGGGATAATGTTGACGTTGGACAGTTTTTATCGGAAAATTTTTATAAATTTACGTTATAGGTACATATTACATACATTTTTCATACACAAGCGAGGAGTTTGTCGATAATTTAACATCGATGATAATTTTATATCAATACTAGCTGTGCCCGCGACTTCGTCCGCGACAATTTTTTTTTTCAATACAAACCATTCCTGATTATCCCTCTATCCATAAGTGAAGACAGAATTAAAATCGGTCCATCCGTTTAGGAGGAGTTCAGTGACATACACACGCACAGAAGAAATATATATATAAAGATAATGTAAATAAATTATAAAAAATATTAAAGTAAGCACTTAGGTACAATGAAACTTTGACTTTACTTATTCAATAAAAGATTTTAAATCTAGTTCATGTCTGGTACTTAGTAAGATTTAGGGCTTAGGGTAAGTCTTGTACCTTATATTTGCCAACTAACATTTAAAATGAACAGCTTTTTCTCAACAAAATAGTCGCCTGCTTGCCACCGTTGCCACCCTTTATCGTAAAAGAATGGTAAATTATTATTCAACTAAGAAAACTTGCCTTTACAGCATTAAGTATTTCAGTTTGTTATGAATAAAAGTGAGTTATTTTTTTCTCATAATGAAACATTGTCACTATTATCCTTAACAGCGAACAGACGGACGCCCACCCCACTGCTGGATTTAGACTTTTAGACCTCCCCTACACGCTAGACACCATGTGTGCGTTGCCATGTTACTGTAGATAAGTCCACAACTAAAACTTTTCTAAATACTGACTGACATTATGAGTTGATATATTATTATGTACGACAAAATGCTACCCAATATTATCACTCGCAGACAATCGTCAATTAATTTCGTAATCAAAATATGTAAATCAAAAGTAGGTATATGAATATATGGCAAGATATATTATTATTATTTAGAAACAGAGTTGTTAATCATCATATGTGTTAACCGGAGGTGACTTTTTTATTGTTAACTGAGTTAGTAACAAAGAAATTAAGAAGTAACAAGTATCTTCTTAAATATCTATAAGAAAGAAGTAGGTACTATTAAGTAGTAGAAAAGTAATCTTAAATTAAAACACACCTCTTTTTAAAATTGTTTTAATCATCGATGGTTTTAATATATTATAAAAGGTGAAGTCAAGTTTATAATAAGTCAGTACATTTACTTAATGGTGTGAATAATTATGATGATTGTTAAAAGAAAGGTGATCAATGACAACAGCCTTTTGTTTTGTTTATTTTTCGATAACTCGTTCGGGTGGTAATAGCAACCAGAGCAGAGTGAGTATGACGAAATATTATAATCGGGTCACGTTGCACCCACATGCATGGAAATTACGCAATCGCCAACCTTGGCCATGGTCACGGCCAACGTTGGCCACGCGTCTCTTATCACTGCATTTCTCTTCCGCAGCGGACCGTGTCCCTCCACACCACTCCACACATTTTTCACCTATATTTTTACCATAATAACAAACACGGACGAAGGGGTGCTAAGTGCTAAGGTTCGCAATTAAAATTAACTTGGACGAAGGGGTGCTAAGTGCTAAGGTTCGCAATTAAAATTAACTTCATAAGCACTGTATTTTCAAGATAGACAACAACTTCGCATTTTGACTAATGACTCGTGAGACTATTAAAAATATGTACATATTTAAAAAAATGTTTTTGGTGTTATTTAGTTTCATTTATTGTCTATGTACATAATAGCGACAAAATTAACAATAAATTAAATTGGTTTCAAAAAACAAAACAAAACTTGACAGTGATATAAAGGTCTATTCCCAAATTCCCAAAATGTCCCACAAGAAATTTTCCTGGACTATTTTATTAAAACATAAATCTGAATATAGATAGATAATGACTAGACCTATCTTGGATTTCAAGGTCATCCATTAATTACCGCGGATACCCTGGTGTATTATCTACTACTCTTTGTTCATATTTTGGTACTCCATCGTTAGAAAAAGCTATCATTATTTAATGCATATACTGTAATAGAAGTAAATGCGGCATTATTACGTAATAAACTAATAGCGCGGAGAAAAACATTCGCGTTACTCTGTAATTAATAAAATTGATCTATAAATGTATCGACATAGAGTCGCAAATCGCGCTGACGCCTCGGCCACGGGCACGGCCGGCTGCTGGTGCCATGACATAATGCCACAAAAAACATAAGTCAAGGTTTCGCCAAATCACTGCACGAGAAAAAAAAGCGGTTGCTATGGGAACTAATTTCAATATCTCTTGTATATTATATTATAGCTAAAAAATATATTAATCCGATGTTCGTCTCCACAATGACTGTGCCGATTTCGATAGAGTTACCAGTGATGAACCGAAATAAGCTTCGTCTAACAATTTAATCTTTTCCTTTTTTCAAACGAGTCACCTTTCCTTGTTTACATCTCCGCTGTTTTATCATGTAATTATGATGTTTTTGCTTGTTATATCTAACTTTAATAATGTTACATGACGAGAAAATCTAAGCACATGGTTTCTAAGTAGAATTTCTTATCCGATTTCTATCGGCAGACATACCTAGATGATTATAGCGTTCCGCTATTGTCTATGTACTATTTTAACAAAATCACGTACTGAGGCTTTGGCATAAAGTTAAAACCATTAAAGAGGCCGTAAAATGAGCTCGTTTAGATGATGTGTGAAGAACGCAGAAGGTTAACAAAAAACAAAACAATTAACGAGTGGTCGACGAGGAGAACAAATATGGGCATTCAAATAAAAAAAGTACATAACAACACATCACAAATATTGTATCTTATTAACGACTTATCACCTAAGATGTATTTGGAAGGGTATTGCATTTGCAATATAGAAATGAGGGATCAAGGGTACGTGTGGAGAAGATAACGCACGGAAGGAAATGAATTGTTAAAACATGTTCGTTAAAAAAGGCAACATGGCGGAGTAAAAAAGCCAATAAGTACAGGATGCAACTAACTGTGCATGGGCCGGTAATAAAAATAAACCATCCGGACCAAATACACCTCGACATGTTAAAAAAAGGTTTTTCTCTAAAAACAGACTGTGATCCTTGCGTTCCTTATTTGAAGGTGCTTTATATCTTGGTCCTCTGTAGACCCGATCTACTCAGCGACAGACAAAACAAAGGCCAGTTCATTGCGATATACATCCAGTGAGTAATTAAGTATATTGCAACGCATCACAACTAACCGTTATGTGAATTAACATGACGACGAAGTCGAGTGGAAATAACCGCGATTGCAAAAGTTCACTATTAGATACATATAATAAGAGGTGATTATATTGCACGAGACCTTGAAGGCGCGTGTCGGTTGACTCACAAAGACTTTACAGACAAATCGACGCCCTGATGTCATGTTTTATTGTTCATACTCGTGGAATACTTAATCTATGGCCGCAAAGTTATTTTAGTTCCAGTCCGAGGTATTGTTGGTGTGTATTCAATCAATCTAAAGTCTCAGACAATGCAATCTGGAGGTAGCAACATCATCTTTCAAGCTTTTTTTGAAGAAAGCGTTCGGGGCCATTTTTTAAACGAATGTTGAAACAAAACATCGTTACGGAGAATGGCTCTAAAATAAAGTCAGTATCGGTACGATCGCGTTTTTTATATTCCTATTGTGAGTTAATATATTCAGAAAAATGGCCGCTAGCGCTACACTCGCCGTGGCTGATGTCATTGTAGAACAAAAAAGTTACGAAAAAGTGGTCAACACACCACGCCATGCATAATGGATGGTGTTTTTTTTTAATTATTAAGATTTCAATGAAGTGACATGTTTAAAATGTATGCTGTCAAAGCGGTTGATTATCGTTGTGTTGGGATTTTATTCGTTTGATATGACTTCATTACTTTCGACCTTCAATTAATGTTATTAATTACTTATATGTCTTTTTTTTACATAGAGACGTCGTCGTAGCAATCTCTTGTAAACTATAAACTAACAAAATCTCTTTTAAACTGATAGTTTCCACAACCGAACACCGTAGGTACGGAAAAGAAAGAAGCTTTGCCGGTTTTGACGGGACCTGATGTGAACTCAGTACATATCAGATGACATCTTTGGGCAAACTGAAAGGTTTGTTTGGACAATCTATCACAAAGTCATAAAACTTATTAAAGACGAACCCCTGAAGGACGATACGGTATACATCTGACCAGCACCGGGTCCTTTGATGAGGTCTCATTGAGGTTCTAGTTTTCATTCTTTCTTATTTATTCACTATTTGATATCGTGGTTATATTGACCGATTAAAGCAGGATATGGTACCTCAGCTGAGACGACCGTCATTCGACAATATAAGAGAAAAGCCTTCATTGTTGTGATACCATTGAAAATTATATCACTTCGTAGTTCGAATAACAAGGGTGTGACAACAAAGATATTAATTAAATTTGAAACTTGAATTAGATGACCGCATAAAAGCTACAGATAGCACGCAGTGAGTAAATTAATGAGAGGCAGAGGCAGAGGTAGATATTCAGCGATAGTTAATGATTCCAATTTCCACGGTTCATTACCCCATAGATGATCAAACAATGGGGCTAGTAACGAGAGAACACGCCTCAAACTAATGTCGGCTTCAATTAAACGCGCTGTCAGTCACAATGAATGATTTACGTCACCGCAATTCAACTTGTGGCCTTGAAGCGGTGTCAAGTTCGCCGGTTCATCGCTCTGTAATCCATCACCACCGCCGTAATCTGGTCCTCGTCCCCCTCCCACTGGTCCCACTTTGCAGCCAAAAAACCTCATGATGGATGTCGTTTCAGAGCTCCGATGAAAATGGTTCGGCCACAGCAGATTACTCGAATAAGCCAATTAGAGGTTCCGTGGAATCATTTCTGCGCTGGTTACATCATTGTATATGATTTCGCAGTTTCGCGATTGCGGCCTCATCGTTCGGGAAATTTCCACGACTTTCGTATTCTTGTTTCTATGTGCCTGTCTCTTTCTTTCTTCTTAGTGTGGCGTTGTTACGTTCAATGCTTTTCTAGAAAGAAAAGATCAGTGTGATTAATGCTCACACTTTATGAAACAAATGGCTAATGTAAATTGTGGCCTCGGGAGATAGGAATTTGACAGGAACTGGCAGGTACATTGTTGTATGTACATAGTTAGGAGTGGTTCTAAAGCAGCAACATTTATAATGACAAGAAAAACATTTAACAGATCTAACCATACTTTTTTCCTAATAAGTATTCGTACTTGTGACTTATTGTAACTCATGACGAAACCTATGAAGTGTTTTGAAACCGTAAATCAATTCGATCTACTACTGCCAGATAATAAAGTGTGGTTATAATTTATGATGTTTACTTGAATTAAAGTCCTAAAGAGATCTGATCACTGATCTTACGATCCGATCTGATAGATACCTTATGCGATTAGTAATAAAATTGTGATTTGCTTGCAGCGCTTGCCGGCTCGAGCGCAACACAGGTTGACCTTACTGCCAGGGTGTGAGGTCAAAAGGAACCAATCACATCTGTGTCACCTTCGCTTAGACAACGACGATTATAATGCATTAAATTTACTCGTACAAAGTCAATTCTCTTCACCGAATGAGGCTATGCCGGTAAAATAATCATTTTAAAGTTTTTTATATATATTGGTGGGTGTAATGTAAACACATAGCTACTGAACATAGCAAAAAACTTATTAATTACACACTATTTGTGGTTAAATGCACATGAATTGTATAAATTATAATATTATCTGCCTTGTCGGTGTCCTTTCCCCCTCGCTTATATATATATATTCTTTACTATAAGTACTACTATTATAAAGCTCAAAAGTCTGTTTGTTTGTTTGGTTGAAAGCGTTAATCTCAGGAACTACTGGTTTAAGTAAATTGAAAAATTATTTTTGTGTTGGATAGTCCATTTATCGAGAAAGTCCCTAGGCTATAATTATAACATTTTGAACGAAGTCGCGGGCAACAGCTAGTATTAATATAATAGTATCATGTTCCCACTTCCCACCAACTCAACACAGTGATCATTCCGTCCGAGTACTTATGTAATACCTAGGTTTAGGGTCTCTGGTCTTGAATAAGTGGTTTTGTAATAATTATTCGTTATTAAAGGGTAACAGGCTAACAGGCCGTCGTCGGTCAACTTGATTATAAAATTTATAGATCACTATTGATTATAGAACTATGAATAAGCAATACCATGAAGCGGTATGGGGACATGATTTATTTATTTCCTTTCCTTTCGTTGTATAATTTGATAATCAGATCCAGGGGAGATAATTTCACACTTAGTGATTTGTACAATTTTACAATCAGCACTAGATCATCTAGTAGTAGTTTCTAGTAGATCGTCAAATTATGTATGAACATAATGTATTTTTGTCGTCTTTTAATAATGTTGTTACTTCTTGGTGATCTTTAGTAAGAGTTGTTACTGCTTGTTAGTTAAAGAGTTATGACATTATATGACATTCACGAAGCATGTGTGTGTACCGAATTTGTACCAAACGTACATCAAAAGATAAATAGATATCTATAGATAACTACACATAAGTACTTAATTAAAAGATATAAATGAATAATCGTCCGACGAACGATAAATTAAAAGCAACGTGTTTTTTAACAATCTTTGTGTTATATAAAAAAAGAAAGAAGACTGAAAAATAACACGTAACCGGTTTGAACCGGTTGAATGTAGACTCTATCTATTTGTCGACAAGGTTGCTCTTCGAGTGTTCAGATGTAATTGTTTAGTTTATAAATACCCCGAGAGAGTTACGAATTGTGCATGTGGAGTTTTATTGCTACATTATGCTTTGATACATCGACTTTGTAAACAAAGGAACGTTTGAAAGAATCCCTTTTCTTCGTTACACAAAGAAAACATGGCTATAGCTAAGTATGTTATAAGTAGGTATGTCGATGCAAAATAATTTTTCATGCATGTTTTATGTAATTGTTTTAAGCTAAATTCTTTGTGTTCCATATTGGTATCTAATAATCTACATAAATGAATGTCGGTCGATTTGTTTATTCCTAAAACGGCTAAAACCCATTTCGATACTAGGTCTTTTTTCTTTTTTTGCAACAACTTATGTAGGTAAAGTCGGGGTAAGAAAACCTTCGTCAGTTTTCAAATTAGGTAATTCAGGGGTAATTCCTTTATCAAATTCGTAGACTTAGTACCATTTGAAACTAAAGCACTAAACAGACAACCTGAAATTTTGGCATGATTGATAATTGCCCTGGTGCAAGCAACTGTCGACTTTAAGGTGGCGAACCTTTTCTTACCCCGACTGTACATACATACATACATAAGTAAGTAACATTGTATGTTACTTTAAACTATTTTTGTATGATGTCTGCCTCGTTGGAGTTTTAATAATTTTACTATGAACAAGTAACAAGTGAAGATGAGCGTTGATGGTTGAAGTTGACACAAGCGAACCGGCGTTTGTTGTCCCACATTATCTTTGTCAGACAAAAACTGAGCCTCTGATAACTTTGGTGCACGTACACATACTGACACATTCACCTAACACCGTAAGTCATAGGCGACGGTGACCACGTACCATCAACGGTAAGTCAGCCTCTCTGTCTCCTCTTATCGCGAAAATAGCTTGACATTTTGCACACATAGGCTGTATATTGGCTGTATAGTTAGGTTCATGAACGGAGTAGGTACATAAGTGATCTATTATGTACGAGCACTGTACAAATGTGAGATTATAGTTTGGAGCAAACAAGAAAAGGGTTCAGGTCGGCTTGTGCGGTGTGATGTCAGCTATCTGAACCTTTGTTTAACAGGAATTAACTTTACCACACGAGTGCAAACATAAATGTGTGGCCTATGTTCTAATGTAAGGAACACTAAAAAACCGTAGGTTAGTCGAGATTTTACTACATGCTCTCTAATAATGTGACATCGATTTAACAAAATGTAATTTGCCATATTATCTTCGTAAGTAAGTACCTTCTGTAGCCGCCCCGGAGCACTTTTTACGGTCGAACAAGGTAAGATAAGTCCACGGCAATTAATTCTGTAGGATGGAAGATAAAAGTTAAAGTCAAGAGGTGGAAGGGTTCAGGCGAAACCGGTTCGCTACCGGTATGAGGTGACTGAGGTGTGGGTGCGCGGGCGCAACAAGCTTCCCAATGAGCTTATATTCCTGCGCTGAGTTAAAATATTGTTGCGTACTTCTGGGATAAAATATTGTTAAAAAGTTAAAATATCGTTGCGTGGTTCTTGGAGTCAAATGATAATTAAATCCCAGGATTGAAGTAATAATATCCAGAAGCATAATGAAAAGCAGTGCGGTCACTGAAATTACTTGTATTGAGTTTCGAACGCTTTTAACAATGAGTTTGACCATCGATTTTAGTTAATGATATCCCCCAAATATAGCTCACTAGACAAATACGGCAGTGTTTTTATTTTTTTGATATCTTAAAAAATGAGCGAGTTATAAGCGTTCAAAGTACGCGCGCCACCCAAATTTTTTAATACTACTCGCGAACGTTGATGACGTCACAAGGGCCGATTCTAGATGCAAGAAAGAGAGATTTGTATGTTTGTAATTAATTAACTGAAAAACTACTGGACTGATTTTAAAAATTCTTTCACCTATAAAAAGCTACGTTATCAGCGAATAACATTAAGTATATTTTATAAAGTTACGCGGGCGAAGTCGCGTGCAACAGCTGGTAATATCATAAAGAGAGTAGATTTCTATTTTTGTTTGTAATTAATTAACACAAAAACTACTGGACCGATTTTAAAAATTCTTCCACCTATAAAAAGCTACGTTATCAGCAAATAACATAGGCTATATTTTATAAAGTTACGCGAGCGAAGTCGCGTGCAACAGCTGGTAATATTATAAAGAGAGTAGATTTCTATTTTTGTTTGTAATTAATTAACTCAAAAACTACTGGACCGATTTTAAAAATTCTTTCACCTATAAAAAGCTACGTTATCAGCGAATAACATTGGGTATATTTTATAAAGTTACGCTGGCGAAGTCGCGCGCAACAGCTGGTAATATCATAAAGAGAGTAGATTTCTATTTTTGTTTGTAATTAATTAACTCAAAAACTACTGGACCGATTTTAAAAATTCTTTCACCTATAAAAAGCTACGTTATCAGCGAGTAACATAGGCTATTAACATAGACTATAAAATTACGGGGACGAAGTCGCGTGAAAACAGCAATTTGATTATAAATTATACAAATATTCTTAAAATGATTCTTGAGCGAGACTTACGACAAAGATTTTCTCAATACTTTCTGAAGTTATCAGGTTCGGAATAAAAATACGTCAAAATTTCAAAAATTTCAAAATGGTACAAAAAGTCCAGTGCTTATTATAGGTCAGTGGCGCCGGAGCATTTGAAAATTTAAATAATGACCGTTACTTTTGCCATATAATAATAAAAAATACTAATAATTTGTACATAATATATAGTGCCTATATATTATGTACAAATTCAACCATCCACACCGGATACGAAAAGACGTAAAAAGTGGATGACCATGAAGTCCGTCACACACGTATTTTATTTTAGTGTGTGTAAGACATCGTCAATTTTCTCCCTTTAAAAAATATACTTACCTGCCTAGTATACTAACAAAAATACCTATTACACTCTTTATGATATGAGGATGACTTACAACCAAGTACATGCATGCAAAGCAAAGTTGCAAGTAAAGTTGCAAACCGCAACCTAGCTGATACAACAAAACGTACATTTACATTTTGTGTCATCGAGAGACAGTTAAAACAAATGAATGATCTGTAGTACAGAAACGTAGACAAAAAGAACTGACCCGCAAGATACCTCTTCATTAAGATATTCCGAACCCGATAACTTCAGAAAGTATTGAGGAAATCTTTGTCGTAAGTCCCGCTCAAGAATCATTTTAAGAATATTTTTATAAAATTTATAATCAACTTGCTGTTTTCACGCGACTTCGTCTGCGCAACTTTATAAAATATGGCTTGAGTTACTCGCTGATAACGTAGCTTTCTATAGGAGAAATAATTTTTAAAATCGGTCTAGTAGTTTTTAAGTTTAATCATTATACTCGTAAACAAAAATAAAAATCTACTCTTTCTATAATGTTACCAGCTGTTCACGCGACTTCGCCCGCGTAACTTTATAAAATATGACCTATATTATTCGCTGATAACGCAGCTTTCTATAGGTGAAAGAATTTTTAAAATCGGTCCAGTAGTTTTGAGTTAATTAATTACAAAATACAAATCCATCTTTTTACTATGAACTTGCGTCTAGCATCGGCCCTTGTGACGTCATCCACTTAGCACGGGCGAACTTGAAAATTTGAATAGCGACCGAAGTTTCGGTGTCAATAACTTCGGAAATACTGCATCGATTTTGATGAAACAAAAACTTTTCACATGTACATAACCATAGCTCTGATATTATGTGTGATTTATAGTCATTTTCAAACCCATCGGTCAAACCCATTCTACTGAAATATTAATCCGCTTCAGTGAGAGGTACTTATTAAGCCATTACAACGAAATAATATTCAGCGGACGCAGTTATTTATTTAAAATACAACTGTTTTTGTAAAGGAAATAATGTTTTATGCATTTACTAGAGAGAGAGAGCATTTCTCTATTATTGTTTATGTAGCTTTCTTAAACTAAATTCTAGCGTATTATTACTAACTTATATACCGACAATAATTTGTTTTATTTAAAAGCAAATCGCTTTCCGCGAGTTGACATACGAAAAGATAGGTAAATACTAAAAATAGGACAAATCGCGCCCGCTCGCGAGTTAATCAGTGGCGAGTTGACCAATAATCCGCAAGCAGATTTGGAAGAAGCATACAAGAGTTCCATTTATTCGGCGGGTGAACATATCACAAAGCTCCTCGACCCTCAACCCTTAAACTACCTTAAACCTTCATTGCTACATTCATTCATTCATTCCTTAAACATTCAGACTCCTCCGAACACCGTTTTATATATTACTCACAACAAGTACATAAGATGACAGAGCCCACACACAGCATCGAATTTATTGTAATACTATATGTTGCACGCAACTTCGTCCGCGTAACGTTTATAAAATATAGTCTATGATGTTACTCCCTAATAATGTAGCTTCCCAACAGTGAAAGATTTTTTCAAATCGGTCCAGTAGTGAGCCTATTCAATGCAAACAAACAAATCTTTCCTTTATAATATTTTAGTATCTAAGATAAATATTTGCTTATAAGCAGCGATTTAAAATAATAGAAGCGGGATGGGGATGTAATGTTATGGGGAGAAAGGAGAAAAGGCCCGCGGGTCTAACTTTACTAGTTTAACTTGTAACCAACTTAGATGAAGCGTGCCCCAAAACTTGTTCGGACGGGCCTTACCTTACTTACTGACGTTACCGATTGAATATTATTATATTGGAAAAAAAGTGGGAAATGCAAAGTGCTTAGTTATTGTAAAGTGAATTTTGGAGCACGCAGTAGCAAACGGCTCTTCCAATAAATTTCAATAACCTTCCAATAATAATACCTGTAATAAGATGAAGCGTGCCCTAAAACATGTCCTTACCGATTGCCGATTGAATATTATTATATTGGAAAAAAGTAGGAAATGCAGTGCTTATTGTAAAGTGAATTTTGGAGCACGGAGTAGCGAACTGCTCTTCCAATAAATTTGATGGCAACATCACCCATCACTATGATAATGTTGGCGTATTTGTTATGTTATTTTACAGCACACGTTAGCTGCGGCGATATCCAGAAAGAGACGCGTAAGCCAGTAGCAAAACAAGTCGTTAGGGTTGCCAATCACTTACATATATTTAATTAATGTGTGAGAAAAATATATTTTTATAAAAAACAAAAACCGACATCAAGAGTATATCTACATGTACAAACTTAAACTAAAAAGTCTAAATTATTTTAATCACTTCAAAGCAAAGAGCATTAAAGGACAATCAACGAAATTATTGATACATAGTATATGTATATCCATTTACAAATTATAAATAATCGGTTAATTTTGGAGTCAGTGCCAGCCAAAAGCAGTTTATTCTGGGCAAAATTAACTTTGAAGTGATTAAAATACATATTTGTATGTACATGTAGTTATAGTTTTGAAGTCGGTTTTTGTTTTCAATTTATTATAAAAATAATTTTATAAGCAGAGCGTTCTTTATTTCTTTAGCAGTAAATTAAAACAAATACCTTTTTTTTCCTTGAAAACTTAAGTTTTTATGGATATAATTTACTCAATATTTTCTATTGGCAACCCTATGAAAAGAGACAAGCCTCCAAACACGACCGGTTTTTCGAGTTTCTTACGACCAAAACCATTTAAGACGACTGAAACCTTCCCATGACGCATTCTAAATTCGTCCTAAACAGCATGAGAATAAAACTAAATGTTGTATGCAGTATAAAATGACAGAGAACCTTTTGGGAGCACAACGTCCGGAGCAGGGTTATTGTTATCTCTTTCTATCGCGTGTGAGATGTAATATTCCGTCTCGGTTCTACAGCCTACCGAAGCCAGTTTTCACAAACATTGTATCGTTAAGCAGGCTACATATTACATATAATATATGTAGGTGTGTAATACGCACAAGTGTATATGTTTATGATTGTTTGTTTAGCCCACGGACGGTCCACTTGACTTGACTTTGTTTAAACTAAGCCACGAAACCCTGACTGTGTTATCGATTATAAAAAATACATCTACCTTAACTATTATAAAGCTGAAGAGTTTGTTTGGTTGAAAGTGTTAATCTTAGGAACTACTGGTTCGAATTGAAAAATTCTTTTAGTCCATTTATCGAGAAAGGCTTTAGCCTATATAACATTTTGAACGCGGACGAAGTCGCGGGCACCAGCTAGTAGGTATTTAAATAAAATTGAGCTAATTGAGATTGTTACCTATATAACCTGTATAACCTTCAACTTATTATTGTACACCAAATTACTTACGTAAATATAATAGTCAATAATTTGTAACAATTCCCGACATCCGTTATTAAGTCATTACTGCAATTGGACACGCCAAATTTAATATTAAAAGTAATAACATCTGAAAAAGAAACAGCTTGGATAAATAATGGAATTTGCCAAACGAATTGTAGACCCTATTGTACGCTAAATAAAGATTTATTTCAAAGAAGTGAGCTCCTACTCCTGTGGATTTTTTTTTATTAGAGATGGGTTTGCTCTTGGCCAACATCTAGCTGTGTAGCGAAGATGAGGCCTATGATGGAGCGAGCTCATCCAGAAGATGCCTATTCACTCGAACTTTGAAAAGATTTTGGTTTATTTCACAATGAAACCAGTCTGCTGGATACTGGCGATCATCGAGTACATGGAATCGTCTGTCACAGTAACAGCGGCAGACATACAACTCTCATACGGGTCGAAAATCTTTGATCCTACTTATTATTGGCGGCGAGAGGAAAGTCATGTCTAAAATACTTCATACTCGGTATCCTAGTCACAGAAACACGTGTCTGGAGAATGTGTGGTGGGTGCATGCGTGAGTTAATGTATTTTATTTTATGTTTTGGAGACGCCATAAACTAAAACGAAGGTGCTTTGGATGGAAATTTATCTCGTCGCTTGTACACGACTCCGGCCAAAACTTGTATCCACCGCTGAGACAGCTGCAATGTTTACACGTACTAAATCACTCGCCCGATCACTAATCACCAAATCGAGTTAGTATCAACGCATTGAGCACTTAACGACAAATCAATTCACAAAATATCGCTTATCTTATTGAAGTGGCTGTCCGTGTCTGTCTGTTTCTCAGCTTACTTCTCCTAAACTATCTAACAGTTTCTAGTAATACAGATAACAAGAAAGTAGTAGCAGTATATAATGTTTTCTAGTAAGAAAGAGCGATCAACGAGTAAGGTTTTTTTAATATAATTTGCAGAAAAAAAAACGAGGGGCCTGCGTCCTTGCGAAACCAGGGACGGAAGCTTGTAAAGTAAAGTTGAAGTGGCGAGCAACTGGAGTAAGTGAAGTGGTGAGTGGTGTAAAGGAAGCACAAAATTTGGGATGCTGGCGTTACCTGCCCGTGGCCGTATTTTAGGTGGCCGTGGGCGGACTCGGCCGATAGGCAACCGGACTCTCTAATGGGTATATATCTCACCCTCGACTCTACATTTTTTTTAACCACGATTAGAACCTTCCTTAACTATCTATACCTTACTCAGCGACCTCACTCCTACAAGGAGACAGTTTTTTGTTCGCTCACGAGTTACATTATAATAGGATATACCTACCTCGGTGTCAAAAAATATAGATTAAATGAAGGAAATTCGTCTGGACGTTCAAATACCTGATATATTGCTAGGTATCTCAGGTATTTGTACCCACTAAAAATCTAGAGTTGTTTTTCACGAAAGCTGTCTCCTGAATCAAAGTAGCACTATCCTTAGTGCAGTCTGTAATAATATATTGCTTCACGATAAGGGGAAGCTGAAATCTAAGACATAACAATATCAGTCTTTATGACATCTTTTAAGGGAGAGCAGCTCATTTAATAAAATAGACGAAGAGGTCACACATAGACATAAATTAATACAAACACACATTTTATTGTGATATGTATCGCCTTATGTTGAGAACAAGCGGATACAAGCCATTTTCATAAATAGCATTGTTTAATACCAGATCCGGATTGGTGAATTGGTTTCGTAAAGCAAACGGAGACGCAGTATGTCGCGTGTGAAAGCGCTGTAAAGATAAGTCGAACAGATATCACAAACCGTACAGTTGTCGTGCGGAACAAACCTTCGGACTTATTTATTTATTTCATCCAAATACTTACCAAGAGCATAGCAAAACTCCAACAAAAATCAACAAACCCATTTGCACGCCAGTTACACATATCTACGGATATTACATTTTATCACTTTTAAATTAATTAAAAATATACTTAACTATAACAACATTCAAATGTTTTTAAAAACAATTGGTTAGATAACAATATAATATGTCGATATCAACACTGCAACATTGGAACTAGATTCTCTTATTTTTTGTAACAAACTTTTAGTTGGACACTAAAATGAAAATGGTGTATATATTAGGCTTCGCGCTTCGTGCACGCGATGCCCGAGTGACAAAGGCTAAGGTGTGTTTGCACAGATTAGTGTGTATGGCTGTGTGTGATAATCTTCGTTGGCTCGGGGCTAGGCAAGCAAACAACGATGGTAAGCAAGCAATAAATAAATACACGCGTCAACTCCCAGATAAAACTATTCCAACACGAAAATGTTGACCTAATTTTCCCATATCTAAAACTCCATAACGAAGTCATTTCGATTGTAAGCTGCATAGTGTTAGATTAGTTTTTGCAAATTATCATATTTTTCAATCTACAAATCTTCAGTCAATTTGCCACTAGGGCATTTCGGATTTCAGTCATTTTGGGACTAAGGTATTTTAAAAGGTCATTTGCATTTCAGTCAAAATGAGAATCAGTCAATTTGGGATTAGGTTATAATGAGCCGAAAGCGTTTCGTCTATTGTCTTTCTTTGTGACAAGTTTTAATTTGAATGTTTCTAAGGGCTCTTTTGGCAATTAAGCTGTTAGATGGTATCAAAAAAATCTTTTCCTTGTTTTGATTGCGATAAGGAGGTAAACAAATGTCAATAGGAGTGTTATATCATAAGAACAAGATTGCAAAGTGATCAATCTCTGCTTATCAGTCAACATCCCCGAAGCGACGTTATTCGTTTAGCCAAAACCATCAGTCAATCGTCCGCAAACCAGCTATCGCCAGTCGCAACTGATGCTATACTATAACTAACTGCCTTTTTTCTCATTAACAATAACAGATGGCGCTGAATATGAATGTATTTGACACCAGTAAAACTAATTACGAAGTAATGGTGTATGCTTTCATGACACAGGATAGGCTACTTTTTCTTTTTCAACGCAAACGAAGTCGCGGGCACCAGCTAGTTTTCCAATAAAATTTGAAAATTCAGTGCGTCGCCAATCCGAATTGAAGCTAGTAAATCAGTAAACCCGATTCAGCATCACCGACCCGAGAGGCGGTTTTCAAATCATCAATACTAATAATAAATCTGTAAGTGTCGGTATTGTATGTATGTTCCTCCATAACTCAAACGAATTAACTGATTTTCATGAAACTTGGTAGATAAATAATTTGACGTACAGGACACAGGATAGGCTACTTTTTTTTATTTTTCAGCGTGGACGAAGTCTAAGGCACCATGCTAGTATATAATAAAACCTAATTAAGTTTTTTCCAGAACGAACCCGGGAGCTGGTCGCTAGTATTAATAATAATAGCTTGTGTATTATTATTAATTAGTTAGGTATATGGGGTTATATAAGAAACGGTAGCCTTCAGAGTCGGGGGAACGGGTCTGTGGCCGGGATGTGGCAGAAATATGATCCTCGTTAGCTCACTGATAATATTTCACCGTTTTTTTCGACAAAGTTTCGCCGCTAATTGGATGTTCGTTCTCTTTTATTAGAGCGTGCAGTGGGACTATATTTTTTAGTATTCCTGAACTGTTTCTGAAGCAATGAGAGCAGATATGCGTAGTGCGGACGTGACCATATGCACGATAACACGTTTCGGGAAGCAGGTTAACAATTTTTATAATTTTTCCAACCACATGTATGGATAATGTATGGAGTCAGATTAATTTTGGAGAAAAATACAACTTCACTCTAAAACCACTGGCAAAAATAATTAAAATAGCTACTCGGTAAGTCGAATCCGACCCGGCACAGTCGCAATAACAATTTATACCCAAAAATAGGGTACGAAGAGGAAGCAGAAAGAATTCATTTGTATTTTCCTTTATTGTAAGACATTATTCGTTCACTTGGACCAAATTGAGCCTTCCGCTGTAATTATTTCTAATATTGTCAGAGGAAATTAGACCTTGCGACCCGACTTGATATTTCGCTCGTGGAATAATAATGAATTCCACTTAGTTCCTCGTGTTTCCATCTTTTCAAGGCACATTAAAAGACATGTGTCGACATTTATATAGTTCAATTCGATTTTATCACCTAGATGGCGTTGAAAGTCTTCGAAAGAACGACCAAGTTAATTAAAAAGTCTATAAGTGGACTTTGAAAAGTATTGCCTTACTTCTGGGCTCCGACCTCTCTTTTCTGAAGAGGTCACGGAGATTTTCTTACGAAGTCTTCCCTCCATTGAAGTCTGAGATATACACCCAAGACACTAACACTAACTGATCCAAGTAAATCGCCCGGCTAATTAGTAAAATATAAGAAATTAAGAGAAAAATTTTGAGTGTAAAGTGGTTCGCTGAATAAAATAGTCCGAGGGCCATTATCGTCTCCCGGAACTCGTATTAATTCGGCAATTATTTCTTTTCCGGGAAAATTTCCTTTGTTACTAACTTGCTGATAAATTAGAGTTCAGTCGCTCGCTCTATTTACATATTTGTATAAGGATTGTATAATATGATACGCAGTGATGGTGGCTTCCAATGACAGATAAGGAGGTAATCTAGGATAACAGCCGACTGATAAATGCAACAAACATTGCTCCACGTTTAAAAACAACATTAATCAGACACCTTTTTGTTCGGAGCATAAAAATTAAGTTGTAAACAACCAAAACGTGTGTTTTCCTAACATTTTCCATACCTATTATGACTCAGCCAAATACTTAGGAAACTTATGCGCATTTAGAGCCCTTGAACTCATGTTTTATTTGTTAATTACAAAACCGGTTTAGATTTGACAATGTTTGGGATGTTTTAAAATGTAGTGAAGTGCACAGAAGTGAAACGGAAAAGTTTCGAGGTTCAACAGCCCCGTCAGATGACATTAATCAATTTGCATTAAATTCTCGTGCCGTCGGCCACTTAATTGCCAAGTTGGCAACAAAGACAAAATGGCGGATTATTAATCATCGTTAAGTACACGGAGTCCATTTTTAATAATTCCGCTGTAATCGAGGAAGACAATGGCCCTTAAAGAGAGCTGCGAGGCGACGAAGCGGAAGAGGGAGGGAGTGCCGATTATATGATAATACACCTAAGCTATCAATTGTCCCTTGGGACAGTTGCTTAGTATAATAACTTGGCAAGGAAAAGACCAAAAGCATAGGCTTGCAGTCATACATTGATCGATCCATTAACGGGAGTAAACCAGGAGTAAACAGTCACCAACCATCCTCTCGTGCTTCAGTTCATGAGGGAGGGGAATCAGAATGAACTCCCTAATACCTCCCTTATAACCATTTCACGATAAATACAGGAAAAATGTACATTTTAAGTTTTATTACATTAAGATTGAGTGTAATATGTCCTAATGTAGCGTACGCCGATAAACATGATGGATGAAGTTGTTTTTGTTGATAATATGTTTTAATTTCAGGTGCAATCGGCCTTTATCAATCCACCATTTCACTGCGTGAGTGACGCGGGTTGGGGTTGGCTGCGCTGTACTACGAGTATCAAATAAGTACAGTTATTACAAAAATTACACATTTTACCGTTCAGAATAAAAGAAAATTCTAATCCAATAGAAACCTATAAATTATTTACAACAGTTTACATTGTATTATAGCTGTTACGAATTGATATAAACCTATACAAACGTTTGAAGTTCCCTCGGGACGCCATCCTAGCGCAAAATCAAGAGCCTCTCTGACTCAGCACAACCGTCTACGGTTGATCTCCCCTTCAGTTCCTAGCCGCTATAATAATGGATGATTGAAGAGAAAACCTTCCTAGGGAGGGAGCTCTCGGTAGAGTGGACACTGATCGTCAGGCCTCTGTATGATTGATAGGAGACCATGCCAATTTAGCATCTGTAAGTGTTGCCTTTGAAACTCATCATTTAGGGGCCTTAGCCGTGAAATTGGAATTTGGGGAGGTTTGTCTACTAATCCATCATCGTCTTCGATTATTTTAGGTGAGCTTTAATATATACGGTTAGGACCTGACTTATTAAGTTTGTGACAAGCAATGTACAAACAAAGGAAGGAGTTCTGGTAAACAAAGGCAGTGTGGAGGGAGACAATTCTCAGAACTACTATAACATTCTCTTTGTCTTCCTATGACTATAATTAGTCATTATACATACTTGAACACATTTGACTAAAACTGGAAGATTAGATAACTAATAATTACATTGGACAATATACTAATTTTCAAAACTAAGTTTTTCTTCCGAATCTTTTTTCATATCAAAGGGCGGAAGACTGCAAATTATGTTATTACATATATTATACCATTGCACATAATGGGCAATGGTAAAATAAACGGAACTTCGTGGATTACTTTTTTATATTGATCGTTTCTGTAATGACATATGTAATATAAGTCTGATGACCAAAAATTGATCTTATATCTACATTAATATTGTACATATAATATTGCCTAAGATACAGACGACATATTTCAGCTTCTTTTTCTTTTGTGATTGAACTTTAAAAAATATTTCTTAGGAAACATTTATTACGTTTTTAAACTTTTGAAATTCGACCAGTGGATGATTAGGAATTAACTACGTACTTACGGTAGGTAAGTAACATCTTTTAGTAATTAGCCATTTATTTTTAGTAGCAACTTGTCATTGTAAAACAAAGGCTACATCTGTTCCGTTTTTAGTGAGTTTCGTAAGTTTAAAGTGGGCTGCATCCCGGTCGTGGGCTAATCACTCGCTAACAATAAAATTACCAAATCGACGAATGCTCTGTCCGCGCCACATCCACCAACCAAACTTTAATGGCATTTTTACGAGCGCACAACGAATTACTTAATTGCGTTACAACCACTCCAGACAATAAAACATTTCTCCATTTATGTGGGATAAACTGACGTTCGATTGGCATTATTCTCACTTTGTAGATTATGCATTACAAAAGACCATTTCTCTCGTGGGGATTTCCCGTCACCTGCCAACTGCCGTACCGAAAACCACCATGTGTACGGGACATGGAATCGCAAAAAATAAATGCCAGGAAACATCTCTAAGTATCCACAATATTTACGATGGCATTCTATCCTACAATGAAAAAGCGTAAATGGGCAACTCGGCTACTACCATATTTTTTTCTAAAACTCGTGATCGTCGCATCTCACTCATGTGCACACGAAAGAGCGGGACAGAGATACAAGTTCGACTCGTCATACGTTGTTTGTCGTTTGCTTTTTGTTGTACATTTTTGACTTTTTGTTAAAGCGAAGGGTTCCAGATGTACCTCACTCAATAAAAGAGTTTCGTATGTTGCGGTATTACTACGTATGTGGATGGATCCAATAATCAATTACATTAAATGCAAGATGTTCATATTCATACCTACTGTTACAGACTGCAATGTGGTAGTCATTCACCATATAGCACTATTATACTAACATCTGTTCAGACAGAGATACCTACAATGGACCTCACCCATTAAAATCTAGATTCGTCATGGAAATAAAAATTAGAAGAAGTCGTTTGCACGTCTTACAAGAGCTACAAACAAGAGCCATTTGAGTGTGGTGTTAATATAAAATAATTATTTAAGATTTAAGTGCGTTTATTTTAGAAATAAAGTTTAAAAAAATACATGATGTAACCTCGCGTGTAATTACATAACAAAGAATCGTTTTGAGTGTTGTCAAGACCGGTTTTTCGCGTGTTCCGAGCAAGGTCATGCAACATTTATTATGTATGCCATATTATATATCTTATTATTTGTGGAAGTACCTACTAACACATATAATACTTGTTTTGCCAAAACTTTTAGTAGGACGAGCTCGAGTTCTAGCACAGTCGTTTACGCCAATTGAAGTTAAATCTAATTTTCCTGTGTAGTTCCTAAAACTGCGTTTATGTCCTTATATTCTGTTCCTGCAATCCCTAGGATTTTGACAGGTGATCGCACGTCTTATTAAATAATAATACCTAATATGAATCATCTTGTAAAAACAGCCCATAATACTACATTTTATTTGCTTTATGGTCGTACAGTATAATACGAATTGCTAATTAGACCGTTTTCAGCCGGTTTTGGTAACGACTTTATCTCAAAATTATTTATGTTTAGAAGATAATGAAGTTTATTTTGATGCTAATAAAACATATAAATTCTGTTGGCGACACCAAATTCGAAACCCACTCTTTTAAGTTTACAACTTTTGATGAAATTCAATAAAATTCATGAGTACTCAATCTAAACGTTTTTTTTTTAAAAGTGGTTTTACGATGTATTTGTTTACGATTGTTTAATAAAAATGAAGTAAATGAATAGAGGCGTAACCGGATATTTTGAGTTTGCCTCCAACAAAGACATTGAGGGCATAAATTTTTTGTTGCCAACTTTTATTCTGGATGATACGGGCTCTCCTAAAACTTGAGTTCCCTTTTAATATTGCTCTTCAGTGTCTTTACGACCCTCGAGGTAAATAAATTTGGATTTCTGCACACTCGGCACTCGGCAGGTTAGCGTTTGGTACAAGTTACATCGACGATATTTGATAGTGGGTAAATCTGGGGAGCTTATTCGTAAATATAAGTAACAAAGGGCCTTTAGTTAAAGTAACATTTTAAAAACGATAACGAAGTACGAAAGAATAAAGTGTATGGGATGTATCACGTGACTTAGCGACGGCATATTACAATTTTTATTGTTTTTGAACTTCATTAACTATAGTTTCGTTACATCGATGTTTCGTTATCGTTTTAAATTGTTATTCGAGTCCAATCTGTCATACTGTGCAGTAGAACTAGTTGGATTTTTTTGTCCAAACAGTTCTGTCGTAGAACTAATACTCGAGGGCCCAAGGTGAGGAAAGGCCTAGTAGGTTTTTACAATAAATCGGTGACTAATGCTATTTGTTATTACAGATCTGTTCCTTGCTCAGAGGAAAAGCCTTTGCCCATCGATGGACTACCTAAGTATGATGTTACCCAAAGATTTAAATCGAGAGATGCGGCGTTACTAGCGAAAGTGTGTTACAAAATACAACATACATTATACTAAAGACAAAAGTATAAAATACATATACCTTTGTCTAAACACACTTTTAAACACAGACAACACATTCCTTACTTCAAACGTGACTGTGACGATAGCGACGCTCTCAACAAGCGACCGTCACTCACTGTAGCTGGCGTGCAACTGTAGTTGGGTTGAGCGCCTGCGCCCAACCCATTGTTAAGAATTTTCGGTGTGTTTTTAGTATGGCGCGAGGAGATTACGCCGCATCTTTCGATTTAAATCTTTGATGTTACCTATATTATGCTGATACGTTACAGTCACACATCATTTGCTCCAAATGACGTTAATGACGCACGACCGGTCGTCAGCTCGCATCCGCTGCGTCCCATCCGAATCCCATATTCAACAATTATTGCTAGAGGCAATTTTGTTTTATCGTCCATAAAGCTGAATCCTCCTATTACAACACACTATAAACAACAGTCAGCAAGCTGGGGGTCCATTAGTTGCTCTGTGGCTATCGTCCCCACAGAACACAAATACTCTGTCTTATCTGTTACTGTTTCGCAACGAACTCTGTGTTTAATAATAATAAAACCTTTTATTTCCAAATCTCAAGTATTAGGTACAAAATAAACAAGTACGTACCTATTTAAATTTTGTACTTTAACAGTAAATAAGTATACTAGCTGGTACCCGCGACTTTGTCCGCGTTCAAAATGTTATAAAGCCTAAAGCCCTCTCGTGGTGAGCAGCCGAATTGTTGAGTCAAAGCTGTTTGTCTTAATAGTTCTGCCACTGAACGGTAGATGGCGTTAACCTAAATACGGATAATTTTTTTTTTTAGCCTTTTAGGTCACACTAAATAGTCTAAAGCCTTCCTCGATAAATGGACTATCCAACAGAAAAAAGAATTTTTCAATTCAAATTAGTAGTTCCTGAGATTAGCGCGTATAACCAAACAAACCTTCAGCTTTATATATTGGTATATAGATATTTTATTCTATATACATAATACATCGAATAACGCTTACTAATAATAAGGATTATTAATAAAGGCATTGTTGAGTGTCCCCTGACCTTGATGTGTTTACGAGATCAGGGGAAAACTACACACATTTATTTATTACTAGCTGCTGCCCGCGACTTCGCCCGCGTGACTGTAAATTATATACTAATATAATAATAATAATAATTCCTCGAGAACCACTCTATCCATTGGTGAAAACAGCATGCAGTAATCGGTGCAGTAGTTTTTGAGTTTATCGCGAACAGACAGACAGACGCGGCGGAATACTTTGTTTTATTTTATGTAGTGATTATTATGTAACTGTTGAGTGTATTAACTTAACAGATGCCACCAAACAGCTGACAAATTGTAATATGGCTGGCTCAAAATTTGAAAATACTTTTAGGACTTTCCCTAGACATAGACGAGAAAAAGGTAGAAAAGTAAAAAAAAAAAAAACAATACTTGAAGCTCATTTCTGTATAATTTCGAGTTATTCTCAAAGTCGCTCAAAGTAGACAAATTTTACGAGGAGTTTTAACGATTCGCAAGGTGAAGAGCTGCAGCTGCTCTTTGTTGACGCCCCACTTCACCTAAAATTATTTACGAACAATAGTCGTTACAGTGAAGTAATTTTTTGAACTTATATTAATACAGCAAGTCAACGTAACAATAAGACTACGTAGTTGCTATGTTCAAAATATATATACCTAAATCCAACTCTCAATAAGTTAGCAACCGTCTATAAATAAATTAAAATACGAAGCCTTCTGTAGCGTGAGCGATGAGCGTAGCGGGCTACTTATCTTGCTGACAAAAAAGTGGATTCTTCACAATCAATAAATATTTATTATTTCAATAGAATTTATTACTTATCTATATTAATAAAGTTTCAAAGTTCGAGTGAATAGGCACCTTCTGGGTGAGCTTTTGATAGGCATCATCCTTGCTACACAGTTCGTTGTTGGCCAAGAGCAAATCCATCTCTAATAAAAAAAAAGTAAAATTTGTAGCTGTATGTTTGTTTGTATGTAGAAGGCGACTAATTTATTTAATAGCCTTGTTTACTCATTTCAAGAAGACGGTACTTGAAAGCATTTCTATACAAATCGATACGCCTTCGAGTATCGAGTTGAATTAATTTCGTGACATGAAGAAAATATCCCAATTTGTCGACTTCATGAATTTCATCGCCGCCGTCTCTTTCACTCCCGTGTGTCCTCTCCCTCGCACACAATCTCCATTATAACGGCAAAGTGACATTGAGCGTGAGATTGCGTAGTCACAACCGCCTCGCCACTTGCAGTCTCCCTAGCATCGGCGCTGCGACTTTGAACCTTATTGCTTGGCGCTCACGAGAGGCGGTTTTGGCCTCAGCGGCGAGGGTAGGTTTGCGTTTACGTAAGGAAGCGTTTCCCTTGGAGAGTGAGTCCCTCTGTTCAGAGGGTTGTCAGCTGATACATCAAGTGACATCAGTGTCGTATATATGCATTAGAAGCCACTCGTTGTTTATCAAGCGAAGCCTATCTTGCGGGTCGACCGCTTTGTCGTATAGATAAATGTTTACGGCCTGGAGGCCGGTCTCGGCTTCGCCTAGCTGTAACTTTCAAAACTGCTTATACGAAAACAACATAAGCCCACGAAACCAGCATAATTGGCATCCACTCAGCCACTGTAAATGCTACCTAGGCTAGGCAAGGGATGCCAGAAGTGGCCTGAATATGATGCTTTTTTACCTTTGATACAGAGCCTATCTAGGGCAAGCTACGCCACAGATAAAAGCAAGTACGCCTCAAGCAAACCCTCTATAAAGTGAGCAAATAACTGTATACTATGTTTTATTGTAATCTCTAAAAACTGTATTACTGAATTAGTTTTCTCTAAGTTCTAATCTACTAGGCCTTGGATATAGTATAGGCGCCGAGGGTGTAGTCCTTCCAGCATAACCGTAAGATAACAAATATCTCGCTTATTACGATTGCATGGAGGGCGAAGGCTGTCTTGAGTCGGCGTACTCTTTCTTCCAAAATCAACTTTAATTGTTGATAGGTAAGGCTTGATTTTGAATGGCAGTGAATTTGGGTGTAATCAGCTGTTCACGACTGGGGGTGTCCGTTGTGAATAATTAATTGTTGCCCCGCTGCGTTATCCTTTCTAAAGTGGCAATTTTGAAACAACATAGGTAAACTGTGCAAGTATATTATATATTTAAGAATTTCTTTACTCTTTAAGATACATACCTAATGAATCTTGGGTATTTTTAAGTCAATAGGGAAGATTTTACTTTAATAAGTTTTAAGCTAACTGAAATCGGATGAAATACCCTATCCGATTTATATTATCAAGGTTGGCTGTGGTTGTTTGTATTTATAAATAGGCGACGGTAGCCAGCGTTCAAGAGAGCAGTAGCAAATGACCATTTAAATCAGGAAATCATGAAAAAATTAATTTAAAACGATTCTTATAATTGCATGGTGAAGAAACCGACAAGAAACATCATTTATTTAAAAAAAGAAATGATGCTTACTGCTTGCCTTATTACTCCAACGCAATTCATTAATCTTTATTTAGAAATATCTTTAGTTACCTAAATAGGTCTAACAAACGTTAAATTGGTTTTTGGCGTATACCTATTTGACAAGAAATGAGAAGTTTAGGTTTGTATTTGTATTTTTCAAAAATGTATTTTTGAAGAGAACAGACGCTCGTTTAGGGATTAAACCCCCCACAGAGAGAGTGCGAGAGGGACGGAGCATAATGTGATAAAAAGTGCATAGATTGAATAATATGAATCGAAGTCCCTTTTCTACGCCGTTAAACACAAATTGATGGTTGAAACCCCATAAAAATAGTTTGTGGGGCATATATCAAAGTTATTATCGACAGAATAGATGTCGCTGTTGCTGTAGGTGATAGTGTATTAAATGTTAGATTGCCAGGATTAAGCTAGAGAGAACTATCCAAAAATTTACTAATTTTTGAACGAATCATTTTATTGTCTTCCAAGTATCAGAACAATATAAATACTAATAATAAATTTGTGAGTGTGGGTATTGTATGTATGTCATGTATGTTTCTCCATACTCTTAAACGAATTGACTGATTTTCATGAAACTTGGTAGATATAAACATTTAGACGTACGGGACACAGGATAGGCTACTTTTTTATTTTCAACGCAGACGAAGTCGCGGGCATCAGCTAGTAAATAATAATATATGTCTAGCATGTACTTATACACACGTTAATTTCTTTTAAATGGAAAAATAGAAGAAAAACCAAAAGAATAATATATATCTTTTGTTTTTCAACGCGGACGAAGTCGCAGCCAACACCAAGTATAGTATTTTCATTGCATTGTAAAAAAAATATTAAACCGATTGTTATTCGTAAAATCTAACCGAAACAGATTAAGTATTATATGATTGGAAATTTCAAGCAAAAAAAAAGATCTTATGAACCTGCCTACTCGTTGGAAAAAAAAATTTAAAAGGTGTGCTGTTTTGTGTAAGGAAGCAACGGGCACTTGTCCCGCAAATCCACATCAATAGAGGAGCATTCTTTTGACCCGGATTTGGATCGGGAATTCGGGACCTGTCACCCCCCGGGATCTTATTGTGATTTTATATCATCTTCAATAAATAGATTGACGATTGTTTAAGCGACACTTGTAGCAGGTAGTTTAAAGGTAATTTTAGACCATGTAAAATTGTTAAATCTTTTGGTTTTTTGTTTCCAAACAAGCTTTTATACCTGTAGTGTGTATCTATATATATAAAGAAAATGAGGTACAATAATATATACACATCGATGTATATACCTAATTATTTAGGTAGCTATATAAATAGATAGGTTCATATGAGAAGGAAGCTTCGTTAGTACCTAGCTGTCAAAATTCTCGAGTAATTCATTTCTCAAATCCTTTGTTTCCTATGTCACCTGGCACTAATATTCAAACTGATAGAAATATGATCCTAAATTGGATAACACAAAGGTTTTAAGCCAATTAATAAAATAGTACATGTGTCGTTTGAAGGCGATAAGTACGAAACTTTTTCGCGTAAGCTTGGATCAATAACAAACTCGTAGCATATGAAAATGAACCGTGTCATTGTGAAGGTAAGGTTGATTTTGGTTTGAGAGAGTGAGTATGCTTTCATTCTCCTGTTACTAAGCGCGAGTGTTGTGCGGGAGTGCGGGACGAGCCGCAGGGGATCGCCAACCTTTTTCTGGAGCGTCCTTCTTTTAAATTTTATAGATCCTATTCCTGCGTTCTGGGTTGAGCTGTCGGTGCCTATTCCGTGGTTAATTGACTTTCCTAACTATACCTTTACTTTAATATTAAAACTTGAATAATTTATTCAGTTGAGTTTAGAAGGGAAGTTTTAAAATTTAAAGACACATTTCCATTACTTATCTTTTAGGTTTTTTTTACATAGTACTAATAGGAAAATATTCTTGTTTACAACAACTAACGACATCATTAATGCTATTTTTAGATATATTAGATTTCAAGCCTAAGTGTTATCACGATATTGATGAATTTAGGTACAGTTAGACTAATGTTGTTTACATTGGTAAACAACATTAGTCTTTTTGTTGCGAAAATAAAATTCGAAGAGCGTGAAATGGGGGATGAAAGTATTAAGAAATAGTCTACTCAAAATACTCATTAACACCATATTAACACAAGTTATTTTGTGCAAAAATCGTAGGTAACACTGTGGCGGATCCGTATCGCCGTCGTTTCGTCGCGTTGCCATCCATCAAATAGCCAACGTCTAATTAAACTCCACCAAACAGTTATTTTTACGTAAAAAATATAGAAGCAAAAAGGTTGGCAACACAAGCGCGCTGCCATAAATGCACTCTCTAGCGCAACGGGGCTATTACTTGGTCCGGCAACGCAACGACGTAACCGGCGTGCAAAGCCATCAAACGAAATAGCTTCTAACTCGAGAGCCGTAGAGGCGACGGATGTTTACTTCTCTTTGTGAAGGTCGATGTCGCTTACGCTTAGTCGGTGCCGTGGCTCGACTTAACCGCTCCGACCTTAGTGTGCGTAGGCTTTCGTGTCCGTGAGCGTTAGCGTTCGCTTGTGTGAGTTTGTACATCGGCTCGGTCACGTAGGCTCAGTTAACATTGACTTGCTTATGAGTTTTCAGGACATTTTTGTGTTCATCTTTGTTCTCGTTAGTACCGTTCATGACTTCAGATAAGACCCTCAGATTATAATAAGACCGTAAAATGAATGAGTTATGTTGATTGAACAATTCAATTTACAATGTAGGTATGTATACCTACTTAAAAATAGGTAGGTATTTAAAATATTTAACTAAACAGAAATCAATAACGGACGGTTTCGGTGAATGGTAGAAAACCGCGAGAAACAGATATAATTTGTTGTAAAGTAAATAAAAATTGAAAATAGGTGTAGTGACCGGTTTGGTGCTTAGCAAGTGCACATAGCAACAGTTCGTGTCAGCTGTAGCGAAGCCAGCCGAGCGGCGGCGGAGATGGCCGAGGGCTCCCGATTGATTGGGCGATGGGCGAACAACGCGAAAGTTCTTTGTGGGTTGTGGGTTTGTTTACAGCTCCGTTTCAATTAACCATCAATTGGTGATTTCAAGTAGCGAAGAATACACTATTGTCATCACTTTCCATGTAAGATGACTCTCGACCGACACAACCACGTCTCCGAGTAATAACTCGGAGACTGTACCTACCATAAAAAACGTAGATGCTTATTTTCATGTATAAACTGAAATATTGTCCAAATTATAATAATAAACTCCTCACTTATCAAAACTTTCTGCCTTTATTTCTTAATATTTTACAACCATTATTGATTCCTTTCGTAATAATCAGTTTATAATTTGATTAATAAATCTAGTTAAAAATTGGCAGATTAAAACATAAATCTAGTTTCTAGTTTTTTAGATACGAATCAGGTATTGAATTGATGACACCTTTTCCATATTAAAATTAACAGTTAATGTTACCTGTTATCGATCCCAAGCATTTTATCAGTCTGATAATAATTCTTTGGTATCTACATATTTTTGTAAATACATAAATGTGTATTTACATATTTTGTAAATACATATTAGATCATCGAGTATGTAAAGGTAAAATATGAATGTCAGTAAATTTTAATGTAGGTACTTTGATCAAATTTTGCGAATTCGGATTTTAAAGGCATTTCCATTTTTGTCAGCTTTAAAAATTTTGTGTGGATGTGCGGATGTTGGTGAAATCCTGGAACGGTTTATAGTTCGGTCAAATCAAGCTAAATATGGGCAATCAGGGGATATATTTGAATTTGGTTTGGTGCGTCGTTCGTAAAGATATTCGCGATGTAAGCAAAAACCTGAAAAAAGGTACCTTTAATCATCAACGAACTAACCGTTAATATTGAGAGAGTTTCAGCATTGACAATTTTTCACTTTATCATATTACGAGTAAAAAAGAAAACAGTACCTAACAAATCAAACAATATAGGTCCTATTATAGATTTGATTTACCTACTTATAAAAACTACAAGACTACAACATTATGTCTTTAAAATAGTATTAAAAAATACCTAGGGACATTGTTTTTATAATTAAAGATATTATTTTTTCCTTTCAGTGTATGCCCTATTGTTAATAGTTCACAGATATTATTATGAGGATAGATTTTTGTCACTAATTAAGAAAAGTGCCTGGGATACGAATAGTGTGTGCCGATTAAGGACAGGAACCGAACCTCGATCCTCGGCCGCAAGTTCCTGCGATCGACTCCACAGAAGTATCGAGTTGCGAGGTATTACTTGTACGTGAAACAGGTTCCTGTCATCTGTTTCCACAATGGGAGGACGTCGTCGTGGTTTTTTGATTACAGAATCAATAAGTGGCCACAATAGAAAACCAGTTGTAAGAATAGCTCCATAAAAAGAAAAGAAATAAAACACGTATCAAGAGGAGGCCGTACGTTATCTGTTGTACGGTCGGATCCCCATTGCGTCCCCGTAAAACTTTATGGTGGTATATTTAAACCCATCGCGTTCGCTGGGTGACGTGACGGGCCAAACGCACACAATTATCGTAAATAAAAAGTTTAGTAAAAAGGGTTGACTTGATTTCTAAAATTTAAGCAATTTATTCACATCGCTTCATACTGTTATTTATTTCATTTTATATGGAAAACATACACTGAATTTTATTTAATAAATAATAACTAATTAATTAATTCCTAAACAAAATGAATATATTTTTAAATGGAATTTAACAATTAATTGGTTTTACCAATATAATAAGAAAAACACATAAAAGAACCAGAGAAAGAACCACTGAACCAGTTTTAAACAATAATCCTCTGATTTTGCATTAAACACACCAAGCTCAGAAAAGTGGTTCAGGTTATTAAGACAATTCGAAGATCTAGGAAAGAAAGAAAGATTAGTTCTATACTACAGTTCCAATAGAAACTCGCGGAAATTTTTGATAATAAGTAAGTACGGGGAATCTTTGTCTATTATTGCAATAGAACAAAGTACATAATACTCGTATATTTACTACTCGTAGATTGATCATTATTATGATGATCTGTTTGTTGTTTTATAACATCGAAAACAATCAATCGCCAATTGCTACTGATTAAAGGTATGATTAAAGGTATTATGGTATGACTCAGATTAGTAAAACTGATCTGTTTTACTAATCTGAGAGGTATGAGTACATTATTATGTTATTGAACAAAAACAGCTTTTATGGAGTTAATGGACAACTCGCCCGAATTTATCTCCTCTGAATATGATATTTCATTTTTGTTAATTATTAATTTTTAATACAGTAGGTAATTTATACTAACAACTTGTTTTATTGTATTTATAAGCAATATCTAGTTTTAACTTCAATATTTTATTAAGTTTTTATGTTCAACTGTACAGAATGACCGTTGTGGGCGAGTTGTCTATTAATTAAAATAGTAGGTAAAAATCAAACATGACAATTCGCCCATTTTGGCGAGATTGGGCGAGTAACTCGTTGTTTCGGCAGTGCCTAGGCCTCATACACATGCGACTAGAGACGAGGGTGACGAAATGATTGCGTCATAATTCAGCCCCTTCTGGAAAGGGAGGCGTCTCGCCATCTCGCTCTCACGTTATGGGAATGATCTTCCTTTGTTGTGCACTTTGTATGCCTTAAATGTTTTATTCTGGAAATGCATAATCAAATAAATGATTGTCTATTTTCATAAGTGACGGTTGTGGAAGTACAAGATATGGTCATTTGTTGCGAAGAATGTCTTTAGGCAGAAGCCCGATTCGGTTAACGGTTGAACAATCTCTCGGATGTCGTGAGCCACTTTCATCTTCCAAGAGAATACCTTCACGGAAGTGCAAATATTTGCCACGTGACCGACGCGTCCCCGGAAGGGTTGACGGGTATCCTTGTTTATAAATCTATTCTAGCTTATGGCCGTTGATTCGCTTCCCTTTGAACGGTTTAATCTTGAAAACGTAAATACAGTCAGTCAGTCAGCTCAGAAGCGTCTACTGTTGGACATACAATGCTAGACGCTCTCTTGAGGTAATCGTTCCAATGCAATGGGTGATAACGCCTATCCACTGTAATATATGTCCCACTGACTGATTCTTTGTCTATTGGATACCAATTTGGATGCCTCATGTCATCCTCTCCAATAACTCTGAGCGACTTGTCATTTGTGGAAAGACACATAATAGATTTAGACCGATTTATTATCGACTCTCCACATTTTAAAACTTCATCGACGGAAATTACAATCGACGTAGGTTCGAACCTCGGTCGGGCCTGCCTCGGCAAGACC
Organism: Synanthedon formicaeformis; assembly: GCA_945859745.1. Lineage (NCBI taxonomy): Eukaryota > Metazoa > Arthropoda > Insecta > Lepidoptera > Sesiidae > Synanthedon > Synanthedon formicaeformis. The sequence goes on along the minus strand of OX243969.1, from coordinate 10,754,188 downwards.
CGGCAGTGGAGTCGAAAGTGGAATAAAACGTACGGTTATCGATTAGTTAAATTGAACATTTGCTAAAGTGTTTTGTAGTGTTGTGAACACACAAGTACATATTTGCATTGTGTAGATGGCACGCCTGTTGAGCAGTCAAGTATTGATTTGAAGCCTTTGTTCGACGACTCGGCTGACGAGTGCTAAAATCCTTCCATACCCACATCCTCGCCTTTCTATTTGACGTTTTGGGTATGAAAAGACATGGAGGTTAAGTCGTTCGTACATATAAAGAAAATATTCAAAAAGTATATTACATGACATGTCGACTTATGACAGACGATAATGAATCGGCAAATTATTTTCGAACGAATGAAAATGTATTCAGTCGTTTTTACGGCTGACTTAGTTACGTTGCCATAACAGGTACCGTTTGCAAAAAAGTAGTAACTCATCGTTCGTAGACTTTAATTATGAACAAACTACAACTTATATAAAAATAAGACTTATTTCGATGTGAATTTCTACAATTAAAATGTTCTCAAGCCAAGACGAGAAAGAACGAATGTAGAAGAAGCATTCATTTTAACCAATTTATTTTTTGCCGGCCTCACTTAAAAAGTAACATAAATCTTCACTTTTTTGCCATCCCTACCTCCTTGGCCCTCTAGCTCTAGTACCTGAGCGTGGGTGTATCATACGATACGTATCTCATGCAAGCAAATTTAAACTCTATCGCCACATGTTAAGGTAGTATTTTGACTGATACACTTGGAATAAATTGGCATTGTTACATCTCATCGAAACTTCGACAACCAAAATTGGACTTAAAATACAACCGCATAGGGATTTAGTTGGTCTGTATTTCGTGACAGTCTGTGCCGATATATTTTGGTCGCTATTACCAACGCATACAGTTAATATTGCATTATCGGAGGCAGTCCGATACGAAGGACGAGGGACCGGTCACCGGTTGCTATGCACTCGTATGCTTTTTATCATGATATGAAAGCTATAATAAACGCATACATCTATTTGACGGTCATTAAAACTGTTAAAACTGTTGCCAGCTGATGCAGATGTTGGTCACACTGAGGTACCCACTCCACCCATCGGACTAGATATGTAATTTGTAAAAAAGTAAAGTACGAATTCATTAATACCAAATGAAGCAGATAGGTGTACCATTTTTATGTTTGCTTTTTCAAATTTGGCCCTGTCGGGAATCGAACCCGGAACTTCAGAGGCAAGCATCTTAACCACTCATCTAATGGGTTCGTCAAAGTAAATTTAAATTACTTTCCTTACTATCCATCAAATGTTTACAATCCAAATCCATAAATTCATAAAATAAGAGCCAAATGACTCAATAAAATACGAGTCATCAAATTAAAATAAGAGTACCTATGAGCATTTTCGATGTAACTTTAACAAAAAAATAGTCAATCATTTGACTTTTTATAATTACAGTTTAATGTTGATTGATAATAATTAAATAAATGTTAGGTTCTCTGATGGTGATTTCATAATAAAATTTTCCGTTCCGCCGAAGTACATAAGAAAAAACATGGCTAATGATAATGTAGTCTTTTTTTCTCATATTGATGTATAATATAATGAATAAAGTGACGTGTTGTAGGTACATTTGATGCAATCGGAATCATCGACCAAGTACATAGTAGTACAATGCCTACATCGCAATGGAAAATATTTATTACGTAGGTAGATTTTATTCTATAAGTGGAACAAATGGTTTTACTAATAAACTCGTAATAGAAAATTAAAATTCTTTCATAAATTTAATATAACTAAAGTATTAAAAACATTTTGTTTGAAATATTGTCTGAAAATGTTAACTTTTTAATATTTATGTTTCCAGACCTCCCAGCAAAATTCAGATTATATTTAAATATTAAAAATATGATATGATTAAAAGGGTTAAATTCAGCTTATCTTTATTTACCATGTTTTTCAAAATGAAACTTGAAATTTTTGTGCCATATTTTAATCGCCAAAGAATTTTGACTTCTGACACACCTATAGTTTGTACACTCATACAACTACAGATAAATCAGAGAAACATAAAATATATGTTTATCTCTCAATACGAATGATTATCTATTATATATTTTATTTTGGCATAACAAAAGTCGGTGCTGACCCCGAAGGTTGTCTGCGCCCCTAAATTTGAGGGAGAAAGGGAACGGCTTTACTGCCCTTATCTAAAAAGGTTTCTCTTACGGACTCCCTAATCGCTACATAAACCTAGATCCTATTTTATTCTCCAAGCTGACGAACGATAAAATGTAAGTATTTATAACAACGACGCCCGACGCAAAAACGGAATGCGTTTTGATCCGTTTTTGTTTTTGTTTAAAAGATCACGTGATAGGACGAAATCGCGGGCACCAGCTATAGTTTCTTAATTTATTACAAATATTATATATGAGTGAATATCAAAAAAATTGTACGTAACACAAAAGAAACACAATGGAATATTAACATTTCTGTAACACAAAGGAATATAAAGGTGCATTATACCAACAGTGTATTTGCTTACGGACATTATTATATCTTTTACATTTTGTATTTTAATTTGACTTGAATAAATGTATTTTATACTAATCAACATTTGACATGACCCAAAACTATAAAGTTTAACACATTATGTAGAATAGTTAAGGTAGTTAGGTATTTAAAAAATAAACAAAAATAAAATAGTTTAAAAATCTTATTTATATTATCACTAATTAAAAATCTTAAAGAAAACAATCTAAAATGCAACATTTTGCAAGTAAAAACAATAGCAGTTTCTCCGGATTTTCTTGACTCAACTTTTGTCGATATCTTCATTGTCTCTCTGCTCCAGAAAGCACAAATTGTAACTATGGTTCTATCACGTAAATACACCAATAGAGATAATTATATAATTTTTCACATTAAAAACGGAAAAGAAAATGCCAAAATAGATTTTTTAAACATAAATGAAAAAGTATATATTTAGTTAGGTAATGTAAACTGGTCTAAGTCTATTGATGTTTTTATATTTTTCGTTTTAGTTCGGTAAGTTTTTGAAGTTCATATTTCTTATATAAAAAAATTCTTTTTTATATTTAAGGCTTTTTAGTGCAGTCTATACATGGGCAATTTCGTACTGTGCTCCTCACGGTGTTTTTCTTTACAGTAAGTAAGAGCGATAAGTTAACGAAAAAATATGCAATCGAATGGCGAAAACAGCTTTCAAATCGGATCAGTAGTTCTTTATAAAATCGCGAAGATACATATAAACGAGAACCAACTTTTTTTTTAGTCGGTTTAAAATAAAAATAAAACATTACAAAATTATCATGAATTAATGGATCACAATGAATTTTTATTCATATAAATTTAATATTTTGAATGTAGAAATATACAACGTAAATATATTCAGACTACAACGTAACTACATTTTAAAACGAAAAAATGTGTCACACGAAAGAAACATAATAGAATATAAAAATTGCCAATGTGTATGCACCCTTTTTTTGTGTGGCGTCACCCAATGGAAGCAAAATATAGCCTATCAAAACAAAAAACCACGCGCTACAAACAAAGTAAAAAGATTTTCAAAATTCTTGTCTATCACACGATTTACTTATTACAAATAGTATCATAAGATAATATGTCTGTAGTAAAATCATTAAACTTACCTGAGATATTGCGTAACACAAGTAAATATTTTACAATGCAACAAAACGGTAACCTCACAAATCAAAGCAATACAGCAAAAGTAAGGTGGCTGACGTTTTGTTTTGTGAGGTTGAGTGGTAAATCGAGTGTTTCCGGATGTAAAAAAATAGGGATGCGTTTCGAAAGTGTATAACAGGACACATAATATCGTCACACAACGGTCGTCACACAAGGTAATGAAATATGAAGACATCAGTTTTACTTCAGTTTTCTTATTTATTACAACGTTTCTAAAGAAATAAAAAGGTTTCTTATGCACAGTGATCGTTTTCCAAGTACACTTTATAAAAAAAAACTGTGTTCGATGGATTAGGAAAAAGTTATAATTTTTTTCTTTTAAAAGTACCACGGGAGACACTATTTTTTTGTATGACAAAAAAAAAACTTCACTTCATTAGATTTGGTTTTTATTGTATTTCTTTGGACTAATTCAGTTGATCTGGTATTTATATACCAAAGAATGAATATTGAAGCGCCTTTTTAAAAAATACAGCTTATTTATTCACCATAGGATTTTTTTACACCCGTATTAATATGGGGACATTGAGCTTTTTCAAAATGTACAATTTTTTTGATATCGCCTCATATAGAAACATTCTTAATTTTATGTAACATTTGAGTTATTCAAGTGATGTATTATATTTACATAATTGGGTATTCAAAATGGTTTTTCTTTGTCCGATACCGAATCCAAATTTGCAATCTTTCATGCGAACTAACTTTCCAGCAATTGTTTGGTTTACTAATAACTTGTAATGAGGCAAATTGTCGGCACGCACCGTGACGAACCGAAAATGTATACCTTTCCCAAGTTTTAGTGGACGTTCAAGTTTTAATGGGCCAGTTGAAATGACACCCTGCCGTCAATTCAGCTGGCGAATACTCGTAAATAGTGACAATGGATGAGGGAGCGTCGAGCGAGGCCATTAACATAATCTGTGGACAATCGGCTGACGAACAAAGGTACAACAAGACTTAGTACTGTGAGAATATGCAAGGCAACATTTCGTCAAAGCGATACGGCAGAAGCAATCATACTCATTAAAACTGACTTACATAATAATAATAATAAGCCTTTTTATTTAAACCATGAATGCATTGACAATAACATAAATTAAAAAATAAATTGGAATTAATTATAACATTTTAAAATAATTAAGTTTCAACATAAATAAAAAAAAAAAATTGTAATTAATTATAACATTTTAAAATAAATAACTTTCAACATCTAAATATTTATAGGTTAAAAAAAAGTTAAGATTCATGGCCCCTTTCGGTATAGGCCTCCTCCAATTAAAAAAAAAAACTAACTTACATTTATTTTATTTATTTTTTATTTATTTACACACAAAAAAAATACAAACATTGGTACACAGTTTAGGTGCACTATAAACTCAATTGAGTTTCTGCCGTACACCTGAGTTGTCTAAATTAACAGAAATACACTCAGAACAAACAAATACAAACAAAAGAAAGATGTACATACAATACATATTTAAAAGTAGGTAAAATTTTAATCACTTTCTGCAGGATGTTTTACTTTTTATTAATCTTTTTTAATAAATTTATAAATAATAAATTTTAATATATTTTTAATTTTTTAGTATAGTATACATAGTGATCAATCATCAATACTAATAATAAGTCTGTAAGTGTATGTATGTATGTTCCTTCATAACTCTTAAACGAATTAATTAATTTTCATGAAAATTGGTAGATAAACATTTAGACGTACAGGACACAGGATAGGCTACTTTTTTTCTTTTTCAACGCGGACGAAGTCGCAGGCACCAGCTAGTACATGAATAAATTCATTGTCAATCTTTACTATAATAATATTATAAAGCGGAAAGATTTGTTTGTTTTTTGTTTGAATTAAATAGGCTCCGAAACGTGCCGAAACTACTGGACCGATTTGAAATATTTTATAAAGTTACGCGGACAAAGTCGCGTGCAATAGCTAGTATATTATAACAATGCTTGCGTAACAATTTGCTCTCTTCTGAGCATCCATTATTATATTCTATCGAAAACCAAGAATCATACAAAGAAAAACTAATTTTTTTTTTTCAAAGAAAAGTGTTTTTTTGGCGTGGAAATATATTTCACAATTTACTTTTCGTGTTTAGGTGTAAGTAACAATATTTATTACTTTCACATTTTTAATTTTGCCAATAATTTACAGTGACAGATTTTTTTTTTTGTAAAATAATGTTCAAGCCGAAGTTATTATCTACATTTGGAATTTTCCCTTTTTAAACACCCCACCATTTTTCAAAATTAAGAATTATTTACTTAAATTAATTTAAGTAAGTAATTAAAAAAGTAAAAGTATTTTTGAGGTCACAGACCCATAAAGTTATCAATAAATAATGATGAAACGATGTGACATGACACGCGTGTAACTTGCATCATAATGATTCCCACTCAAGTTCAAGTTGCGTCATTCAAGTTGAATTGAGGAAAATATATCTGAACGGAAGTTTTTTCTGAAATTCCCTTTGTTTCACTCATGTCTCATGCTGTGCACACATAAGTTTTATTACTTGCAAATTTCAACTTTATTAACTCCTGCATACGGTCCAAATTATAAGGACTTTTTACTATTACCTGTAAACTTAGTGATGAAACATCTTTGTAAAAATCGTCACTAATCGAAAAACCACGCTGTCCACCTGGTTGGTCCGTTAGCTAGTAATTTTTTTTCCTAACTGACAATCTATCTAGTTTGTTGGTTAGTAATCAAAATATTTATTCCTAACTGACTAACTACGTAACCGGTCTATCAAGTCTACTACCGTGAGTCGGTATAGTATACTTGATAGACCAACTCTTCCACTATTCCTCTGTAGTGTTTACTCAACTACTGTATGTAGCAAACAAATTAATATGTAATGGAAAAGCACCGACCAAAAAACGTTCGGATATTAAAAATGATGCGTTAAGAGTGGGTATAAAGCAAACAAAATTTGTAATTTCACCCGCGTGGCCCCTTGGACATGACAGTGACACAAAATACGTAGAACTACGCACAACATGCGACGGAAGATAGCGCAACTCGTTGAATAAAAATGTTATAAGTGCCAAAAGTATTAAATATTAATTATTCGTAAACTACAATGTCAAATGAAAAATTGTTACATACAGCCTTAGATAATATGTCAAGTAAAATTACTGATACACTTTTAGCTTTGTAATGTGTGTCATTTTGAAAATAAAATTAAAATCGATGGAAATGAGAGCTCACTTGGTGATTTTTTTCTATCGAGAAAATTTCATTATATTATGTTTTCTGTTACAGTCGTCACTTTCATTTATAATGTATTTATCTATTTAAAAAAAATAATTAAATTAGACTTTGTTAACTTATATAAAATTCAAATCTAGGATTGGCTATTTCTCTTTATACCCGCTCTTAAGATGTATTAAGATGCCAGATGCAATTAATTGCCAGTAGGCATAGTATGTTGTTGCAGTATATTGCATATTAATATACTATGTGATAGCATCTTCCCTAGGCTTTGGTATCAAAGAAGTGTTTAAATTCAAAATTACCATCACTTCGAGTGAGGTTAGATGAGACCATAACAATGTTGCAAACAAGTCCATATATCACAAATTGTCGCTAAAAGCTAAAGGGCTCCTCGAATGGAGAATTAAGATAATTTGGTAACAAGGTTGTTTTGTTGCTAAAACATACTCGTAAAGTGAACCGGCGTCTCCCTGTCGCCCGAACAACAACCAACGTTAGATAACTCTGCCATTGTCCTAATTCAATGCTCTTTGTTACAAAAAAAATGTCGCCAAACGTAGTCTGTCAATTAAATTAGTTTGTGAATTAACAAATGATCGACTTTGTAGTCTCATAAAATCGAAATTTGTAAGTATTAGCAAAAAAAAGAAATAATATAGAGTCCTCAGGGACTGACAAGCGAAATATTTGAGTAACATGCCTTTGTATTATATGTTTCAAAAAAATTTTTAAGTAAGTAGTTACCTAAGTTTATATAACTTTTTCTCCGTTTAAAATTTTAATTTAATCTACAATATAATAAAAGACAAACAATATATATATTTTTTAAATCCAACAGTAGAACATACATTTAGTTTTTATTATTACATATAAAAAAGTGTTTGATCGATGGTTAAAATGCAACCCATTCATACAAAAATCAATGAAGGATATTTTGGGGCAGTAACAAAGAAAGTAATTCATGATAATGCTCCTTTGTGAGGTTCCACACAAGTGACCCTACGCGCTACACATATACTATACGCACACAGGGAAACCTACGACCCCCTGTTAGGGGACAAGCAACGACGCAATTCACTGTTCAACTTGACTAAATAAATTGGGGGAACAGAGCAATTAAATATTCCCTATATATTCAAATAAGAAAAGAATCATTTCAGTATGTACACAGAGTAACTTATTCTACGCAATTGCAAATGCAAACAGAGTGTTTGTTGACGCAATAGTATCCGTTAGGAGCTAGAAGTAGAAGCACAACTGGGAATAAACTAAACAAACAACGGAAACCTCACACTAAACACCAAATATTTTCCAGATTGCTGGCGCAAGCACCTTCATACGTGCTAATAGTTCGATGTTTTCAAAATAAGGTTTCGAAATTTTCTAGGATAAAAGGTATCCTATATGTTAATCCAAGCCGTTTCTGAGATTAGCGTGCTCAAACGTACAGACAAACAGACAAAAATTGAAAAAACTATTTTTTGACCTCGGTAACATAAATACCTACGTGTAGAATAGAAAATAGAAATTGTTTTTTGAAAAACTATTTTATGCAGGTACAGGTACGAATCATACAGGTATGATTTTTTTAATAAAAGGAATACTAAGTAAATGAAAATTGTGTTGTGGAAATATTATATACTAAGAAACTCTGCAGTAATTGTGTTGTATTTTTGTATGAGCAACGATCAATATTAACGTTCAATGATAACTGTTCAAGCAACAGAGGCGATTCAATTTGCAATTATGTCAATTTGATGTTGTGGGGAAAGAATGATATAATTCCTTATATCATTCTTTCCCCACAGACAGACAGACGTTTAAGTATGTGTATAGTCTCTATCTTAACTACTGGAAACGCGATAAAAAAATAGATTTATAAGTACATAATTATAGTAAAAAGCTACTGTTGCGGCACTAGAAGGGTCCAGTGATACATCTACCGAAAAACAGTTGAGAATTTCTTTTTTCGAAGATGCACTCAATATCAATACTAATAATAAATCTGTAAGGGAGGATGTTACTTTGTTTTCAGATATGGTGTTTATAGGCTCCATACGTTGTTATTCTAAGGCTCCATACATGATACTGATACTAAATTGACGATTTTTAGAATTTTTTTTCTGTAACCTATGTATGTTCCTCCATAACTCTTAAACGAATTAACTGATTTTCATGAAAATTGGTAGATAAACATTAAGACGTACAGGACACAGGATAGGCTACTTTTTCTTTTTAAACGCGGACGAAGTCGCGGGCGTCAGCTAGTTTTAAATAAATTGTAAGTATTTTAAGAATAAGCAAAAATCATGAAATTGTCAGCCATACTCGTAGCTTATTGAATTAAAGACCTTGTAAATCATTGTAACTTTTGTTTAGAGTTTACATATTATAGCTAATAGCTTTTTTATTATTGACTAATTTACAAACAATATAAATAACATAGTTGAAATTGAAATGTGTTTTGTTTGATATGTATCTAGTTAAGCAGGCGTTTCTGAATTTTAAACCGTGTCGCGTACGAGGAAGTCATAGATTCGAATGTGCAGATTTATGTCCACATGATGCTCCGTGTGCTCAAATAAGGCACCACACTTGAATGCTAATTTTGAATGTCAATATTTTTGCGAGGCAAATGTATTGGCGCTACTCCGATAGCAACCGAGTTTGGATCATCTTCGGTTCAACTTACTTATCTAACTATCTATCAACTTACTTACTTACTTACTTATCTATCAACTTACTTACTTACTTAATTACTTATCTACAAAAAATGACATCAAAACAATGAATATATTGCCTACAGTGTGTATAAACAATAATATTTAAGTTCACATAGCTTCAACTCACATCAGTCTGTCAAATTTACACATTGCACCCCAATAGGTATTGAAAAATTATATTGTCCATGGAAAATAACAATCTGGCAATGATTCTTTGTTTGAGTGAGCTCATAATAATATCAGTTATTCTCACTGATTCATAGTGATGTTCTGTAAATTTTCTCTTTATCGATCGTGTACAATGCACGAGTCCTATCCCTAGTTTATACTAGGGATAAGTGTGGCGTTAGACCCGGGTGGCACCTATTTGGCACTCGTAAAAGTGTCCCGTAAATTTCCCGGGACTGGCGCGGGAGATAGGCTGCTTCGCCCTCTGCAACCTCCCCATACTAATAATCTCAGCGAGCACGATAACTTGCCATCGACACTTGATGGCTCATTTTGAGTTGCTACCCATCGTCACGGGGCTGTGTCGATAATTTATTTGCAACTCTGACACACACGCCATCTTAGTGAACTTATATAACTGAATCACTTAAAAAAAAAAGGTATATGTAAGTATATTTTTGATATTATAAATTTATTACCTACTGGTAAAAAACCTGTAACTCCCAATTAGAACCATACATATAATCGATATTTTTAGCAAGTACATAGTTTTATTAACAATTAGCTGGCGCCGCGACTTCACGTTGAAAAAGAAAAAAGTAGCCTATCCTGTGTCCTGTACGTCTAAATGTTTATCTACCAAGTTTCATGAAAATCAGTCAATTCGTTTAAGAGTTATGGAGTAACATACATACATACAATACCTACACTTACAGATTTATTATTAGTATTGATTGATTAATAATATGTAAATAAAAATAGCAAATATTATTCAGAAATGAATCTTTAAAAGTATCGATGTCGATAATTTTAGATGCACGAGTAAGATATATCGATAAAGAGTGTCGCATCACTAATAAAAAGTGCGTATTTGGCATAATGTTGCGTTCCCTCCGCCCCGGTGCCCGAATGCGTTCCCGGCCCCCATATTGTTTTTAAGTTATGGCACATTTGGACAATGGCACGGAAATCGCAAGCGAAGTTACGATTTCCACTTAGAGAAGGAACCATAATATACTCGTACTTTGCAATATTGGCTTCGTAAGCGAACAGAGCCTTCAAGGGTATGCGTTTGTAGGTGCTTTACGATGACTGGGTATCAAACAGCCAACCTGAATATCTCGAATTGACCCACTAGTCGTGGCCAGGTACCAACCAAGTACCTACTTACTTCAATTGTAAACTTAATATTTGCTTATTAACACAATAAATACTTATATGCAAACGAACACTTTATGCAAAAACTACTTTTTGTAAACTCAATATTGAATAAAATTTTCAATTACACGTTCGATGAAAAACAAATGTTATCAGAATAAGAATCCATGTTAACATAAAGCAACCTGCCTTAACTTAATCGGCGGGGAGGCCCTCCTTCTATTCGTATCCAGTGTCCCAAACTCATTCACAAACTCTTGCACTGAATGGATACGAAGACCCGGCTAAGTTGACCCCTCGCGCTGTTGCTACCCACCCTTTGCAACCCCCTCACCCCTGCGCTCATTCAAGTGGTGGGGGGTTGGGGGGTGGGTTCGTAGAGGTCTACTGTATTGATCGTAGGGCGTCACCCCATAACAACAAACCCATCTCTAGTGGAACCTCGAGTAGGTCGAGTTTGTTCGCGACCGAGGCTCTGATTACAATAGTCACGTGTACAGAATAAAAAGTCCTTTGTTTGATAGTGCTTAATTGTTTACATGAAAATGTTGTTTCGTAAGCTCTTCTGGGATTATATACCTAATAAGAAATTTAATTGTAACAACAGAGCAGTGAAACTCCCATTCAGAAGACTATCAGAATTCGGTGCTTCAAAGGAAAAGCCTTTTCTCCATCCAAGGAAAATTTTCCCAATTTTTTTAAAGATAATTTTGCATTTAAAGCAAAACCAATTGAGCTCAATTGGCTCAAATATAAATCATTATTTGAAGCTTGTTTATGTTACATAGTTGTTAAAATATTACTTAGGTAAAAAAGAAAATCGGTTCACAAAGAAATTAGAAAAAGGTCGCTTCACGTATTATTTGCACAAACTATGGCTACAGGATTTTAATTCATATTATAGCAGTTACAGTACAAAGTATGTTTTACCCGACAAGGACATGCGAATATTTGTATTTTATTGTTTTAATATTAGTTCAAATAGATAGTATTTTTTCTTATTTTTTTTTTAAGAAATTATGAAATTAAGTGTAATTTTAAAAATCATTAGTCATAATGACTAAAACCCAGTACCTAAATTGTGAATATATATTAGTTGGTAAGTTTATTATTTGCATTTACTGCCATTACATATAAAAATTTGTAATACTTTACTTCGATTACACAATCAAATAAATAGAATATGATACAACGTTCGCGAACATGCAACACTATGCACAATTTGGTTCGCCCGCCTCGCGCCTCACCTGCCCCTCGATACCCCGACGGACGCCAGTGCGCGAACGAGCGAGCGCCCGAGCGAACGCACCGCGAACCCACGTTCGCCTCAACCATGTCCGTCGACGTCGAGTGGACCAACGCGTCCGTCATTCAGCTCATCAACGAGTACCGGAAACGTCCGGAATTGTGGGACAACAAGCACGAGTCGTTCCGCCAGCCCACGGCCAAGTACCAGGCGTGGGACCATCTGGCCACCATGTTCAACTGCGACATCGCCGACCTCCGCAAGAAGATCAACTCGATCTTCGCGTCCCATCGCCGCGAAAAGGCCAAAGTGCGCTTCGGCGGCAGGTCGCAATGGTTCCTCTATCCGCATCTCAAGTTTTTGCCCTCGCATTTGGACAACAAAGTAAAGACTCATACTTTTCATTATCAGCCAATTCAATTTTTTTAATGTTAAGTTCGGCAGACAGGCCGACGGTCCACTTGATGGTAGGTGGCTACCATTGCCTATAATACAAGCAACGCCACACCACAGTGCTGCAAGTGCGTTGAAGCAATAAGAGTAGAGGCAATTCTGCAAGTGCTTCTGTAAGAGGCTGTAAGAGCCAAAATGACTGCGAAAGCCCACTACTTTTTCAGATCAAGTTAGTCAATTCAAGTACATAAACCAGTACAGGCTCGATCGGGGTTGCAATCTACGATAGCCCGACATTCGCCATGCATTCGCCTCACTGCAACGACGGGGCCAACTAGGAAATTATTTTATAATGTTATTTAAGTTATATTGATTTTACTTTACTTGTAACATTTTACTTGTACTCTGTTTTTATTATTACAGTACTTACTATTATGTTACAATCATTTCTAACGTAGAGATAAAACTTATTCCATTTTTTTTTATTTATAAAATTAAGCGCCTCTTTCACCGTCTGTCAAGTAGGCAAACTGTCATTTAAAGTCACCGGTAACCGGGGATAATGGAGCTGATATACCTTTGTTTGTACGGTAAAAGTCCCAAACATTGAAAAGAAAATAATAAAAAAATAGTCGCCTATCGAATGATGCGAATGATGCAAACCGAGTGCATAATTCAATAAAACAGAAAATTATTTCTAAAAGTAACTAATCAACACTTTACTTGTAGTTGGTGAAAGAGGCCCTAAAGCTATTAAACAAAAGAATGTTTGACAAACCTATTTACATAATATCTGTGTATCTATGTATCTGTGTTATTTTTATTTTTTTTGTTTGAAAGCTGACGTGATCGAGATGGTTCAGGTATTTTGTGAAAATCTGTTTCTAGTTGACGAAGGGACTTCACTAACTTCCGTTTCACTAAACATTTTCAAAAGTTCAAAGAGCAGTACTTGTTGATGGAAATAAAATGGCTTCTCTTTCTTTACTCCTTATTCGAGGAGCCTTTCTAAAATGAAACCTCGGGCCATATGTTTTAGGTTCATTTTAGTAGCAGACAAGTAATAAAGGAAGTCTTATAAGTCTTATGTTTTTCTACGATTTAGTGACAGTAAACTATCTGTTATACTAACTAAACAACTAGTTAATAATCTGTGTCTAGTTTAAATACCTATTTACAGCATTTTTCAAGTTTATACAATTATTTTATAAAAGTTGACATTTATTTTATTGAAATTTTCTTCAACTGCCACTGTCTAGGTTCTCTATGGAAGTGTTTTTTTAACCATAATAATTTATTATTATGAAAGTAACTAAGTTCCGTTTAAGTAGATTCTTATTAAATCGTGAATAGAGATATTTGGTAAGCGTAACCAAGGTAAGCGTCGACCTTGGTTTGATGCATCCATTACAATGCGGCAATTTATATTAGATTATTAGTAATATTATGATTAACCTGTTCTGTTATTAAATAAAAAAAATGTTGAATTTTGTCCGCAGGCCTCTACCGAAAAAGACACATGGCAACAGTCAACAGATCCAGTAACAGACGAAGACAATTCAAATGTCGATTCCGACCAAAACGAAACTATAGTAGAAGAGATCACCATCAAAGAGGAACCCTACACGGTAGCCTTCAACCAGCCCAAGAGACAGCATCAGGCGACTATTAACAGGACTCGCTACAGCAGACCGATAAGAAAAAAGTTGGTCAAAAGGACTGCGACCAGTCAACTCGACAGCAGACTGTTAGAGGCCCTGAAGAATATCAGAAAGTCGAACTCGATGAGGCAAAAGGACGAGTGTGACAGTTTCGGCGAGTACATAGCAGATTCGCTGAGGAAACACGACGAACGGACCCAGTCGATGATCAAACAAGCCATTAATAACATATTGTTCGAGCAAGAAATGAAGAAGTACAGTGTTGGACAATACTCGGTTGTGATATCGGACATGGACATCCATACAGACACTAACCCCTTAATATTAGGCGATGCTGAGTCCTCAGACCCCGGGCATGTTGCTAAATGAGTAGCTTTACTTTTTCTAGCGTCTCATAGATAAACTAGAAAAGAAATATCTCGGATTCATTGTGCGATTCTTTACGAGGAAAGATTGTAGCATAACAAAAAACCGCCATTTTCACGTCAGTTGCACCATTCGCTACACGCATTAATAACACAGTATCACGCGTTTTCTTCGCCATATTTTTTTCTTTTGCCTTTTTAAACGTCTATCAATACATCTAGAACGGGTTGTCTACGTGCTCCGTTGCACGATTATATGAAACCTTCTACTATGAATCCGACCAGAGTTTTGTGACAAGCGTTCGCTTCGGCTGTTTCTCGAGCACTGTCGGTTTTCATATTGTTGCTTTACTTTCGAACCAGTTGCAACAAGTAATAGACACCGTGTCTATTAAAATTGCATCTGTTTGCGCGTTAGAACTCCAAATGTGGAATTGACACAATTTTTAACGTCGCCGCATCCATTACCGGTTTTCAACCGATGTGATTATTTGTGTAGCGTTATGGATTGGCAGTGTAAGAATTGTTTCTTGGAATTGTAGTGGGAAAGGCGTACAATGGCACAAGTTTGTGGTGCATTGGAGCAACACGCAACATCAGACATCACGCCACCGCGCGCCTTTGTGTGTGCGTGTGCATTTGCATATTTTTTACTATACTTGGCGATTTGTATGTCATTCTCACATTTACCGTATATTTCACCAATAGGTATAATATTTAATTCAATAATCTTTATTGTCATCAATAGTCAATCCCAACTTTGTTTCATGACGAACTGTTAATTAGTTTTTTTAAGGCAAAAATCACAAACTGATAACACATTTATAATATATATACAATTTCAGACTCAAGGTCCCACTTTAGTATCTGCTTAGTCAACACCCTTATCAGCTTAGTAATATAAGTAAATCTTTTGTAGTTTAATTATATCTGTAGGAAATTTTATGAAATTGTATATATTTGTTATCAGTTGGGAATATTTTGTTCAAAAGGAAAGTGCATATGGTCGCACAATGTCACCAACGCTAGCCCAAGCATTTATGCAGTGCATAATGTAAAGTGTACGCAATTTGTGATATGATAATATGACCGTCGACCGTCGAGTAGACGAAGTGTCGCCGCCGCATCTATATTTATCCGTTGCGCAAACGGCACGAAATCGATATGTACAACAAACAATCGCATACATGTGGCCAGCTCTGGCTCCGCTTGCGCGCGATAAGCCACGACCTCGGCGTATCGCGATTACAGCCGTCATTTGTTTTTGTTCAGGATCTGTTTACATTACTGTAATCTCATTCGCCATAATCCGTGTCTGTAACTTTATCTTTGCGTTGAGTGTGTAGACTAGGTACTTGTCTTTTGTGAGATGGAACTAAATATTTACTGTAAATAATGTTTGTTTGTTATTTTTTAAAGTAACTAAGAGTAAACTGATCCTTCTGGTGATCATGAGCCTATTTTTAGAATGGTTAACATGGTCAACATTTTTTTTAAAGCAGTATTAATTTCTGTGTGCCCAAGAGTCCATTTCCCTATCCCCGTCCCAATTATCCTTAAACCTACTATAGTCGGCAAAAAACTTGCAGCACATGTGGTGTTGCTAGTGTTATTGGCGACGGTAGCCACCCACTATCAAGCTCCCTCATCATACGAGGAGTACCGGCAAATATCGTATAAAAATTGGAAATAAAAGAAAATATGTAAATGAAAATTTATGTAAATAATCTATCTATAAGTATAAGACTATAGAAGTAAGTAAAACAGAAGTAAGACATTATCGCGAGATGGAAATACATGAATGTAACCCCTGAGAGGAAAAAAAGAGTGTCGCCCTGTCTGTTAATTAATAAAACATACAAATATTTTTATTTTTACTAAGTTTCCCTGGAGCTGTGCTCAAGCGCAGAACGGATCCATACGCATTTTAGAAATTTTCTTTTTTGACTCCTTTGACATTCAGTGATTCGTGTGTACCTTAGATCAAAGATTTAAATCTTTGCCTTAGATTTAGTATTACTACCGTTCTGTACTGTACTATTCAGAAAGATTCAAATCATTCCTCTAGAAGTCTAGAGTCAAATATTTTGGCATTCTTTTTCTTGTGCGTCTTTTTATTGGGACAATTTTTATTAGGTCCTGGGCTAAAATGTTTGGATGCGAGTTTATTCTTTTTTGTAGCTGGTGGCGATGCCCTTAATTTTTTCTTCTATTGGTGGTACTCTAAAATCGTTGTGTATTGTGACACTACAGTTGATTCTGAAGCCCTACGTGCTTGTGAGTGTGTCGTGATCTGTCAATTTTGGCGTACGTGCCGATATCTGTGCAGCGCTGTCTAAAAATAGCGACTGAACAGCCATTTGGTTGCAATTTATTTTAATATACCTGCTGTAGCTTTCTTGTGTATCAATATATTTGTATGTGTGTATTTTCCACATTCAAAATCACTCAGCGCACTTTTTTATTTGAACTAGCGGTCCACTCAAGCTTCGCTCGGAAGCAATCACTGCTAATTGTAAACACAAAGCTTCTCAGTTATCGCTCTTTCTATTAGTGAAAACCGCAACAAAGAGCGAAGAAAAAGACAGACAGTGTCTTCTATCTATAAGTGTATATATAAAATGGGAGGTGTGCGTATGTATGTTTGTTCAAAGTCACGGGCACTCACTAGTTATTTTATAAAATAGATATCTATGCATTTATTTTTATAGTATGTAATTTTTTTTTTTCATTATTTTTAACTTACAGTCAGTATTTCACTAAGTTAAAAATTTATATTCTAATTTTCCTCTATTCCCAGTAGTTCGGTTAACAGTCCGATTGACCGAACTAGTGAGACTTTTTTCTTTTTAGCCTAATATCTATAAACCTTTAGTGAAGTTAAAAAAGATTTTTTTTACATTATAATTGTACTCTTTAACCTGATTTTTAAACTTAAACTTAACAGCATTAGCTTAAACTTAACTTAATAATATTATATTTTATTAATGTAGAAAAAAAAATCGTTTTGTGACGCTTATAATAAGTGCATAATTATTTACTTATTTATAAAAATATTTTTATAGATTTAAAGAAAAACCTTCTAATTAGTCGGAGTAGTGATAGGTACATGGGGAATACATGGTCAGATATTATAATAAATAATAATCAATAAATAAACTTAATAAAATATTGTATGTATTTACAAAAAAAAAGTAATGTATGTAATTTTATCCATAATAAAACTGGTCCAAAGGGTCCGGAATCCGGAGCCTATGATACATGGATAATATTTATCGATTGGATTTGAAGATGTTTATCAATATAAAAATATAATTTGTGCTTGTCGTGTGGTACATGACGTCATCTGTTATATTTAAAACAATGAACTCACGTTCGCTTTCGTCAGAGCGAACAAAGAAAGTTAAAAAATAAACTCAAATGAGTTGCTGACAAAATTTGAAACCATTTCTGTCACCTTATATTTATACTAACATAATTGCTCCGGTTCATTAAAAACTTTTTCTTAGTAGATCTATTTAAAGGCCGACTTTGTTAAACATTGTCTCAACTTGTTTTTTAACTAAAATTTGAACTAATACTGTGATTATTCATTATATATAATGAATTATATCATATAAGTAAGACTTTTCTCTTTACATCTATCCAAACAGGGACAAAATACGTCCACAACTTTCCAAAATCAACTCATACATACAGACAGACAAAGAAAAAAAGAATGTTATATGAGTCTATTCTATTTCATGCAGCTCTGATATTTTGTTTGGCTCTACCAAAACAAAACTAAAGAAGTACCTATCACATACATAGTTAAATATGAAAAACTACTTAGGAAATATAATTTCACTGTTATTAGACAGACAACTTATTGTTTATTTACTATTTATTAACATTTTGTATTGTACATATGAATTATTTTATAAGCTAGTCCGACGCGAGTTCGAATCCCGGTCAGGCCAATAGGTACCTCTTCATCCCTTTTAGTTTCTCGAACGGTGAAGAAAAATTTTATTGTCGCAAGAAAAACCGCGTGTGTCACACAGATTGCCTACGTGCATAAGAACACGACAATCGGCGCATATGTACGCAATCTTTGAGATAATAATATCTCAGAACACACGTAGCTATAATATATATATATATATATATATATATATATATTAATATAAACTAGCTGCTGCCCGCGACTTCGCCCCCGTAAATTATATACTAAAACCTTCCTCCAGAACCACTCTATCCATTGGTGAAAACAGCATGAAAAACGGTGCAGTAGTTTTTGAGTTTATCGCGAACAGACACAGACAGACAGACTGTTTTATAATATGCAGTGATCATTATGAAGGTGAAAAAATAACTACAAAAGTATCCAAATTAAAAAGAATCGGTTGACAAAGAGAAGAAAAATATACTCAGTTTATTGAACTCTTATCTCTTTACTTTTACTTTATGTTTTTGGGTGCTTGCGCAAAGTTGGATACTTTGAATATTTAAAAAAAAAGCCCACATAATGGACAAGAGGTCTAGGCCCGGCAGGGATTCGAACCGAGGTCAGGTAAAATTTCTTGCCCCTAAGTTTGATATACGAGTATTTTGCAGACGCAAAGCGTGTTTCCAGTCACGTAACCAGCGTTTTTCCTTATCTACTTACACTTTGTTCCGGAATTCCATATAAATTGATATCATTTTGACCGTGTAATGAAAAATAACAATATTTTTTTGGGATACAAATTATGCTTCAAAAAGTGGACGATCATTTTCACTTTTTCAAATTAAGAATTTTTAGAATTGAGAAACACGTTTTTAAGAGTTAATAGACAAATCGCCCGCATTTATCTCGCCTATTTTACCTATTATTTTTATAGACAACTCAAGTTGATTTGTAGAGTATTCCTCCTAACAGGAGTTATTTTTGGGAAATTAAAAAAGATTTTTATGTATTTTTATATAAATAAATGATAATAATTTTATTCAACGTCTTATAATTTATATTATGACTTATAAGACATGAAATGACTTATAAGGAAACAAACATATAAATTTGTATTACATTACTATGCCCGCGACTCCGTCCGCGTTGAAAAAGAAAAAGTAGCCTATCCTGTGTCCTGTACATCTAAATGTTAAGCCGGAATTACATTACGAAATTAGTGGCATAAAATTAAAATCGTGAGATTAGTTTTACCAACAGTTTCACGTGTAATTTAATATTTTCGTAATGCATGCATTAATTTCATGAATGCAAATCAGTTTCGTGCCATGCGCGATTTTTTGGTAAAATTAGTGTCATGCAACTAATTTCATAGTGTAGATGCGACGTGAAACTAGTGTCGCGAAAGAGCCTGGGCTGTGCGGTCGCGCTTCAAGCGTTGAAAATGGCAAACCAACGATGGAGTACAGATAAAAATATACAATTCATTAATTAAATCATTCGGAAATAGTTTTTATAGCTCTCGGGATCTTCATCTGCTAATTCTGAGACTAACTTCATTGCACCCAAATGCTTTCTTGTTAACCATCCTCGAATCCACCAACGTCTTTTTTTTATTGATAGTCTTTTTTTAAGTTTATTTAGAAGCATGTCTTTAGCTACATTGAACATAGAAAAATATAGCTTTGATGCTGATGGGGCCATGGTTACTGCAATACTGTGAATTTCACGACACTATTATTTTACGAAATTACTTTCGCATATATCGAAACTACTTTCGTGAAACTGAGTTCAACATGCATGCCACTAATTTCGTAATGTAATTTCGGCTTTTATCTACCAATTCATGAAAATCAGTTAATTCGTTTAAGAGTTATGGAGGAACATATAACATACATACATTACCCACGCTTACATATTTATTATTAGTATTAATAAAGCAAAAGGTTTAAAAACATTCATTTAATTATACAAATTAAATTCTACTTTTTTAACTAAATGTTCATGTAACAATAATTTAGCAATTTCTGCTGCGAAATGATAAATAATAAGCATTTATATCAACACTAGCTGCTGCCCGCGACTTCGCCTGCTTAACTTTGTAAATTATATATTAAAACCTTCTTCGAGAGTTCTTTGTTTTATAATATTATGTAGTGACAAAATGTCATTAGTTATAATGGGATTGGGATTGCGTGGTGAGAACCATTCGTTTAATTTATCGTAACGATAAGTAAGTTATCAAGTACTTACTCGAAGAAAAAATAACTCTTATCTTAAGTTCAAATAATTAAACTATAAAACTTACTTAAGTTTTAACTTAAGTTCAAGCAACCGAATTTATGCAGTCGAAAGCAGAGAAAGCTATACCACTTAAATTAACTAGAAATTAATAGAAAATTAAAAGTTAATTTAGAAAAGATTAACGCGTTATTATTTTAGGTTATGTACTTTAATATTTAGTTTAAATTTAAACTATCTTATCATTTAATGTTTTTTTTTCTATAACTAATACCAATTTTATAGAGGAAATATATTTTTGTTTGTTTGAATTGAATAAGTTCCGAAACTACTTGACCGATTTTAAAAATTCTTTCAGTGTTGAGAAACTATATTATCAGTGAGTACATAACATAGACTATATTTTATAAAGTTACGCGGACGAAGTCGCGTGGAACAGCTAGTTAACTAATAATTTGTGTAACTTTCTCTGCAATCGAAATGTAAATGTAAAATGGTCATACTAATTCAAGAGGTCTCGTTGCTATCAGATTGTTCTCCGCACTTTTCTGTGGCCTTCGACACTATCATAGAGACGATTTTTGGTTGCAGACTTAGAGCTTCGTGTACGGGTAGAGTTCTCAACAGCGATGCTATATATCTGCCGAAATTGTCATAGAAGTCCTCCGTTTTGAGTCTCTTGCTGTGCCCACTGGCCTCGCTGCCCCCGCGTTTGCTGGGCTGCGGTTCCGGATCTACGGAGTCCTCGTTGTCGGTCCAAGAGTGCTTTTCAATGCTAGTAGGGAATAGGGTGTACTCGGGATCGGTCGACACGACCCAATCCTCGGGTTCCTCTTGTTCTCTTTTAATACACTCTTCAGACTTAACCTGGAAAATATATATAATTGCATGCCTATGTCAAAATTCATAGTGTAAGAAAAAAAAACACAGAAGGACCGAATTGAAATTTTTAAAAATCTTTTCTTAGCGGAAGCTGCAAATCTATGACCAATATATACTTAAAGTTGAAGAGTTTGTTTGTTTGGTTGTACGCGTTAATCTCAGGAACTACTGGTTCATGCTGTTTTCACCAATGAAAGAGTAGTTCTCGAGGAAGGTTTAAGTATATAATTTACAAAGTTACGCGGGCGAAGTCGCGTGCAACAGCTAGTTTAAAGATAAATAAAATGTAGTTCTAGCCACCTAGTACCACATTTAATACACAAGAAGGCTCTCCTTAAGTTGCCAAGATGGAAGCTGTAATTTATTATAATTCATCATTCTCAAAATGAAACTCTCGCCTTAATATTATAAAAAAAAGCAGCAAAGTTATATGCTGTGAACGAATGCAACCGCTAACTGGGTATAATATAAATGCAGGTTACGTAAACGTGTTTTATGCAGTGACTCACCCGTCCAAAGTCAAGGTTGGCGATAATTGCGGCATTAAAAAAAACGCATAAAAAAACTCACTAAACTGCACTGCGGTACGCTGCGCGCGCGCTGCAAATGGGGCCGAAGGAACGAATCCATTTTGGAGAACCAAAGCACTTTGGGCACGTACACCTCGCCTTCACCCGATTTGATGCTGTTCGCTATCTTCTTCAGCTCCTGGCAGTACGAGTTTCGTAGATTCTTGAACTTGATGATGACGTGCCTGTGCTGAAATCCGCTGATGGCCAGCTTCTTGGCTATCCTAATGGCGGCCTGCAGACGTCTCTCCTTGTTCTTGTAGTGTACGGAATGGGTGTTCCACAGGCACTCCTCCTGCTCGTAGAGTTCTATGAGTTCCATGGTTTTCTGATCGCTAATGCGGAGTATGACGTTCTGCGAGAACTCCATAGCCGGCGTCTGTTCACGGCGCGTGGCCACGCCTCACTAACTTCGAGTCGACAGGCGACGCGCCGAGGCTCACGCCTCGTGCGAGCGATCTACTCAATAAAAGGCAGGGGACGGGCAATATTTCTCGATTATCAATCAGTTCGGTGTATAATAAACTACAAAATTAAATAGTTAAAAAAATCCGTAACTACTAATATTATAAATGCGAAAGTTTTTATGGATGTTTGTTACTCTTTCACACAAAAACTATTGAATGGATTTCAATGAGACTACAAAAATATAGCTTATACATCAGAATAAGACATAGGCTATATAAGATATTAAAAGATAAAAAAAAGTTACGCGGGCGAAGTCGCGGGCAGCAGCTAGTGAGTTTATATTTTTTAAATGATCATAAAATACCTGTCATACATAGTTCATTAGTATTCAGTCGGCGTCTAACGGTTTTATTTGGTAATTTCAAAGTTTTTTTTTTACTTTAAAAAATACCAAATAAATTATCACTACAATCCGAAATTAGGGGGATGAATTTCAAGAATATATTTGTTTGTAGGTATAGTTATATCTGCTCACGGAATTTCGATCTTTATAACCATTAAAAAAAAACTATATAGTACACTTATTAATTGAGAAAGTGTGGTGTTTTATTTTTATTATGTACTAGCTGGTGGCTACATATTATAGAAACCTTGTTTAAAAATACCTCTTTCCATCAATACAATCGGGAACAAATTTTTTTTACAACTTTCTGAGATAAGCGCATGCATGCATTTTCTTTTGCAAATTATGTAGAAAAACCATTGATCATTGATCGCTCTTTCCATTGGTGAAAGCCGCATCTAAATTCAGAGCCAATGTTGAAAAGAAATTTGCAAATTTGGCTCAGCTGGGAATTTTACCCGCTAGGGTGGGCTCGTCAAGTTGTTTGTTTGATATTGGTACTTGTTATATTTTATTTTTCAAGGCTTAACATTCACGATCATCATGAAATTTTGCATACACGTTGTCAGAGGTACAAGAGAATAAATTGTACCTTGAACGAGTTAGGTATTCGGTTGAGTTTTCGGTATAACAGAAGTAAAACCGAATGATACCCAGAAACGGTTACTCGATAAATCTAGTAGGTACTCAGCAAAATAAAGACTAAATAGAAATGCATAATTATGTGTGAGGATTCTATCCTTTATTGAGAGCAATTTGAAGTTAAAACTTAAAATAAAAATTCTAGGAAACATTTCCATCTTTAGCGGTTTCTTTAGAAGCTTCGAAGCACTCCGAAGTAATAATTTCAATGATTTTTTGAGACCATTTTGTAGTTAATACGTAAAATAAAAATACTAGAAAACATTTCAATCTTTAGCGGTTTCTTTTGGAGCTTCGCAGCACTCGGAAGTAATAATTTCAATTATTTTTTGAGACCATTTTGTAGTTAATACGTAAAATAAAAATTCCAGGAAACATTTCAATTTTTAGCGGTTTCTTTGGATGCTTCGCAGCACTCTGAAGTAATGATTTCAATGATTTTCGACTGCAGAGAGAGAGCTTTCTCCTTGGACAAGTTTGCGAGTAACGAGGAGACGTATCTTGAGAATTTCTCATAAGCACCAGATTCCTGTCGCAACAAGATGTCCAATATCTTCTCTTGATAAATGCTGACATCGTTCATGAAAGCCGATAACTCCTTAGAACTTATGTTGAGTTGTGTAGTCTTCGTACTATAGTTGTGCTCATGAGTTACTGCTTCTTCGTCGTGCTGGTCGTCGGTGACCATCATCGCACCTACTTCGGTCTGCGAACAAATTTAAACACTCATTTTGTTTTGGTCCGAAAAGCTGGATCCTTTAAAATGAACTTGCTTTTGAAATATAGACCCATACATGCACCACAACGCACACACATTTTTTAAAAAAAATTTTAATTATAATTTTGAAAATTTTAAGGCTAATAAGTAATAAAATACTTGTAAAACGATAACACTAAAAACCACTGAGGTTTGATATTGTTATATTATACACACTCATTCACTCTCACCTGCAAAATTCATTCGCTCATTTACAATATTATTTTCTAATAGTAAATCAATTGATTGAAAAAAAAAAAACCGGATTAAAATCGGTCCATTTATTTGAAAGCTACGATGTCATAGACAGACACATAGATACACACATACACAGACACACACGTCAAACTTATAACACCGCGTTTTTGCGTCTGGCGTCGCTCGGAAAAAAATAAGTCGCAGTTCGAGTGCTATTAGTCCATCAGTTATTATATGTATTTTTATTATTTTTTTTATTTAGTTTACAATATGTAAGTACTTATTAGCTTTTATATATAAAATTATCAACGAACGAACCCGCAGGCATAGATCAGTCTGTAATATATTCAGAGACGCGAAGAAAATAAATAGAAAAATACATACACAGATGTTAGAGCAGATTAAGTTTGAACTCACTTTATAAGGAGGCCTCAAGAAGTCGTTTTGCTGTTGAATCGTCTCCATTTCAGTGTTAGCAAACAACTGGGCGAGTTTCAGTTTGAGCATCGTCTGGTCTTTAGGAAGACAGGCTTTGAAGGTGTTGGCGTAATTTAGGAATAGATGGTCCACTCCATCGTCGCACCCCTTGCTCCTTTTGGACTCTGGCCAGTCCGTTTCCATGTCGTGTGGACTTCTTTTAGGATGCCGCGCTGTCTCTTGCAGACTTAACCCGGTTTGTGACTGTGACCCAGGTTTGTGACTAGATCTATAATCCTCAGAGGCTGCGGGAACTAATAAAGGCATAGTGAATGAAGGATTATTAAAACTCCGGTAATCTTGGCATTTATCTGAAAAATTATATGGAGAATCCCACTCGATCGGTAAAACAATTTCGTCTTCTATTTTACATGTTTCCTCTTCTACTATACTTTCATCTGTCAAAGCCTTCCATAATATACTTTTCACGTTGTCACCTGTAAAAAAATACAAGATATATGAATTGAATATTACAATTTCAGCGCCATCTAGTGCCGTGTCTAAAGGCAACGGTGGTATAGGCAAGTTAACGAATTGGCACGAGCAACACATTTAAACATTGCGCTTGTGAATAGGCGCATTACTATGACGTCACACTGTCTGTCTCTTTCCCGCGCAGACCCAGGTACGAGTGTATATCAAAAATGCATTTGTGTGATTTTGGTGTGATTACTGTGAACGTGCCAACTCTAGTTATACTTTTTTTTAGTTAACTATAGTTAACAATTTAACTAGTAACTAGCTTTGGTCCAATAAAGATTGTAAGAGATCTACGAACAGGGCAAGTTATTTATAAAAATAATATTTTTTATTTATAACTAATTTATTTTAAAAATAAATCTTACCGTCTACTAGTGGGTGCCCGCGGCTTCGTCCGCGACCAATTTTTTTTACATACAAACCATAAGTGAAGACAGAATTAAAATCGGTCCAACCGTTAAGGAGGAGTTCAGTGACATACACACGCACAGAAGAAATACACACACAAAACTCATTTGAAATAGATTGGAATATGGAACAATGTAAATATTAAGTTATTCCTTGTCTAATAAATAAAATAAAAATAATTTTAGTAATGGCAGCCAGGCGGGACAGATACTACTTTACAGAAGACCACCGTGATATAACAGCACAGCACACGTGCGGTTGTGTTCGAAATAGATTTTGATCGATTTTTAAAGGACTGTTAAGAAACGAAACTATATATATACTACTTTTTATCTTGCAATCGATAGTACCAGATATAATATGAACTACTCACTAGCACTTAATGATGAGACCCCTTCTCTTGAGCCAGAAGTCCCTGGAGCTGATATGTCTTGACCGGATTTCAATTCTTCGGACGATGGGAGTTCGTCCTCATCGTCTACTTCAATATTTTCACAATCATCCGAATCGCTACTGCTACTGTCTGAATCTGGTTCCCCCCCAATGACCAATTCGTCAGTCATACGGTCTACTTCACGTTCGGCCTGTAAGTATTCGTCTTCAATGGTTTCCACTTTTTCACACATTTTTTGCAACTCGTCAGCATCCATAGCGGCTATCTTTTCTTTTACCAATTTTATAACACGATAAGCATTCCATTGTAAATTTTTGGCTCTTACATAATCCTTTATTGAAGTCCACGCTATCTCGAGAGGATTTAGATCTGAACTTTGAGATGGTAAGCGTAGTACTTCGTGACCGTGTCCTTCTAATAATTTATCTATGTAAAACTTTCTTGAATCGCCTCTATTTGCTTTTATTATTTCATGTAACTGGGATTTAAACATGTCAGAGCTAAATGAAATTCCCTTATCTGTTAGCCAAGCTTGAAGATCAGATTTCTTAGAATTACGGTTAGGTGCCACATCAAATTCTTTATTATGGTAAGGGGCGTTGTCATATATTAGCACGGATTTTGGTGGAAGGTTCGGTATCAACTGTGTTTTAATCCACTTGGCATAATTTTCACAGTTAATGTCGTCTTTATGGTCGCCCAATTTAGGACCCGTCATAAAAACTAACATGGAACTAGGCAAGAAACCAGCCTCGGATGCTGCATGCACTATGACTACACGCTGACCCTTAGCGCTTGTCCTGTTTTTGGTGTTGGTGTCTGTAACATCAATGTAACATTCGTCTGCAAATATCAGAGGTCTACCTTCTTGCCGGTATTGTTTTATTTTAAGTAAATAATTAATCCTTTGCAATTGTATGCTTGATTTTTCTATTAGTACTTTCGATTGTGTTTTATTTTCAACGTTTTTCCATTTGAATCCCAAATCGTCGATGAGACGTCTTAAACTTACTTCGGAACCTTCAAAATTAATAAGTGGTTGCAGTTTTGTTAGCAGTTTTTTAATAGTAGGCGTTTGTTTGCCACTTGCGTAAAATTTTTTAATAGTTCTTCTCATTATTCCTTGTTTGAAACTATCAATACCTACCACACGTTTGACTCCAGCGCGTTTTTTTCCTGGAGTTCGAAAAACCAAATTCGTTTGCTTCGCTTCGTTTAAGATCCTCTTAATGGTGGTGGCCGATGTCTTAGTAGCTTCGGCTGTTCGTGCTCTTATTTGACCTTCATACAAATTCGGGCCCTCTTTTTTTATAAAGCAGTAAACGTCGTAAATAAGCTTCCTCGATTGTCTCCTCATTGTTTGCCGCATTTTTATTATTATTCAATTAGAACTATATTATTTAGTGAAATGACAATATACGCGCGGTCGACTGTACTTTTGCGTGGAAGAGCGTTGAGGGACGACGTGTCACGACGAAAGGCGAAACGCCACTGACCTTCTTTGGCGTCGGGCGTTCAAGTTATTTGTCGGCCGCTATACATTCAATTTTTAGTTATAAACCGGCGCAAATCCTAGTGGGCTCTGGCGATATCACGTGTCAAATATGCGCAGTAACCGATTTTGGGACTGTTTGTGAGGTATTGCGACGCGGGGATGGGGGGGAGGGGGCGGAATGAGCGAGACGCCGTATCGTATTGTTCGCAATTCTACATGCGCAAACGAGATACCCGCTCAAGGTCAGCGCCCATTATGATTTGCGATGTTTTTAATAGATTCACAAGTACGAGAGCGCGTTCAGAACCATTTTTATTGACCTCTGAATTTGTTTCCGGCGTTACTTAGTTCGCGCAAGTGCAGCCAAGATAATATTTTATTTTTAATATTGTTTGTTATGTCATATTATAACTAGTAATGGGTTGTTATATAAATAAAATTAATATAGATAGTGTTATTTTATGAATATGTTGATTACATGAATATAGTAATAGGTACCAAAATAATGTGAACGTTTAAAATATTATTACAGAACTTTATCAAGGTAAATAGGAATTATGACAAGTAAAACAACCGATTGTATAAACGTGTACAAAAACTCAAAAGTAATGTATAAATTTATTCAGGTACCCACCTAATTATCCTTACATATTATAACACAAAGACGTCTGTCTGTCTGTTCGTGATAAACTCAAAAAAAAAAAAAAAAAACAAAAATACATAGTAAGTAAGTAAGATGAGGTATTTATAAATTGGTAATTAATTCTAAACTTAATTTACTTAGATATTTTTAGCTGTAATTCATGAAAACCTAGCTTCCAATGCTCCATTGATGTAAAATTTGTATTACATACACTTTGGTGGTATAATATGTGAAGTAACAATAGTAAGTTGGTGGTTAATAAATAATTTTAATTATATGTTGTTACTCGTAACTGTAGTAAATAAGTTTCAAGGTTGAGGCAATTTTGTCACACTAATAAATTTTATACATTTATTTATTTAAGAAAATATTTCATATTTCATATTTCATTATATAAAAAGCAAAAAAATCTATTCTTTATCTGTTAGTAACATCTAAAGTTTGACATTTACTTAAATTATTATTTTTTAAAATATGTATTTTTATATTTTAGTTTAATTTTGTAGTATATTTACTTGCTAACTCTGATGGAAAAAGTATTAATATTATATTTATTATTATTTCAGTGACACATAGTCTGCAATAAAATAGGCATTCGGAAATAGTGTCCACGACAAAGCACGGCAAATACGACCTTATTGATAAGATTATGATAAGAAAGAAATACACGTTCCCTGTAATAGGTATCGTATTGTTGGAAATGTGTAAATTAATCAGATTCGGGTGACGAACGCTAGGAAAGTTTTCAAGGTGATAAAGGCACTGATAAAGACTCGCCTTTTGTTGTATTGGTATTGGTATTAAAAGGTAGCCATGGTAGGACTGGGACATGTAAATATTAAATATATGTTTCCACATACATCTCGTGGACCCAAAGAACATTATGTGGCTACTAGCTGGCGCCCGCGACTTCGTCCGCGTTGAAAAATAAAAAAAGTAGCCTATCCTGTGTCCTGTACGTCTAAATGTTTATCTAACAAGTTTCATGAAAATCAGTTAATTCGTTTAAGAGTTATGGAGAAACATACATACCTACATACATACAGAAAAAAAATCTAAAAATGGTCAATTTAGTTTCAGTATCATGTATAGAGCCTATAAACACAATATCTGAAAACAAAGTAACTTACGCCATGACCAACCCTTACAAATTTATTATTAGTATTGATTGATAGTAACCCTAGCTGTTAACCAAACGGTCGCGGGTTCGAATCTCGCTAGGGGCAAATGTTTATGAGTTAACATTTTACCTTTGTACCTGAGTCATGGATGTTTGTATCTGTAATATGTATGTATTTATAAAAAAAAGTAATGTATGTAGTATATCAACTGTCTGGTACCCATAATACAAACCTATAGTTGCTTACTGAAGAACTAGATGGTGCTGTGTGGAATGTGTGAAGATATCCTTTATTTATATCCTTACTAGTCTTTACTAATAATAATAATTATAATCCTTACATATTATAAAACAAAGTCCTCCCCCGCGCCTGTCTGTCTGTTCGCGATAAACTCAAAAACTAACTGCACCGATTTTCACGCTGTTCTCACATGCATTGGGGTGCATCTTTTTATATAAAAACCTTTCCTGATTATCCCTCTATCCATGAGTGAAGACAGAATTAAAATCGGTCCAGCCGTTCTCGAGTTTTGCGCTTAGCACATCGAAATACTACAATGGAATTTGCGTCACAAATGCCAAAGCGGCACATAAAAAGAACGCCTATGACAGAATCATGGCGGATTCTTGCCTTCACGCGTCAATGGTAAAAGGTAGTAACGATCAACTTCTACTATTTCATTTTAAACTCTAATGGGTTGACGTAAACTCACTTTTTCTTTTAATTACGTACTTATTATTATGTTTGTTTTGTTTTAAATGACAGTTCATGCTCTACGCATATGTCACTTTTAAATGTTCCATAAAATTCGTAGTGTTTTGTATGGCACGCGGGTTCCATGTTGTAGTAGTTTGATGGCTTAGCAACACATTTAGTGATTCATTTTTATTTATAAAAGATGTTATAATCTGAAGTATATTCGATTATTTGAGAACGATAGTTCCCATCAAAGAGGGCATTTGATTCCATTTTACAAAATGAGAATGACCCTCAATGTGATCACTTGCCACTTGGAACAAAGCCAGGCTCGAACAACGATAACATTTATCATCAAAACATCGTTCGATTTGGTCAACCTCCGATAAAGCTGTTATCATTTATAATATCTATTAATTGTATTCACTTTGTAGGTGCAGTCTTCATTTCGTAACACCCACTATTAGGGTTTGACACATATCAGAAGCGGTGAAATGTCGCTCTGTTTCTCATAAATGTGGTGCTATAGAAGAGAATTTTTAAAGTTATTACAAAGAGATTAAGCGCCTCTTTCACCATCTGTCAAGTAAGCTAACCGTCATTTAAAGTCACCGGTCATCGGAGATAATGGAGCTGATATACCTTTGTTTGTACGGTAAAAGTCTCAAACATTAAAAAGAAAATAATAAATAAAATTCGCCTATCGAAGGATGCACTAAACCGAGTGCATAGTTTAATAAAACATAAAATTATATCTAAAACTTTACTTGTAGTTGGTGAAAGAGGCCCTTACACTATTTATTTAATTTATTTATATTATTTATGACTACAAATGAGTCATAAATAATATACTTAGTCTTGCAATTTCAAACGATATGAAACATTGTAGGAAATTCGTGCTTCGCTAGCACTAAATAATAAAAAAATATTTATCAATCAATTTTGCTAAGGAAGGTTTTTAACGACATTTTTATTGTAGTGTCAAACACAAAAAAATAAAACAAAATTTATTTTCTATATATCATCATCTCAACCAACACAGGGGGGACCTATAATTTTCCAGTAGGACCTGTCAGAAGCAGCTTGGATCCAGAGACGACCCGCGACCTTTATTAGTTCGCCTGTTCGTCTTGTGGGCGGACAAACTTCAACTTAGTAATTTATTTTATTTATTTATTTACTATCTAGCACATATTTAAACACAAAATAATAAAAATTTCTGTAAACCATTATTAGGTTTATAGAACAATTGGACCAATTCATTGAAGTAGTTATGAAAAGAAAAATTGGAAAAATCGCCCTGAAGAACATAAAACCCTAAATTTTTTTTCTCATCCAAATTTCCCAGCTGACATTTCAAATTCAAACGTATCGTTATTATATCATATTTTGCGACAAGTTATAGAAATCACAATTAAAGTTCACTTCCATGATGAAATGACTATAGTAATTCCGCATGAAATGAATGTGTACATTAGCGTCAGCTTTCGTCGAGACGAGAGCGACCGCGAAGCGACAATCTCCATTTGCGAATGCAACTTAATTAAAAAGCCTCCACCCCTGAGCCTGTTCGCCTAATAGAATAGCGTTTGATGTAATAAAATGGAGCGCGCAGGGAACACCTGTGCCCGAAGGGGCTCGTAAATCCCCGAATCATTTGTGTGATTGTAAACGTCGACAGAGAACTGCTGGCCTTTCTTCACGCGCAGTTTTTTGACGCACGTTTTTTAACGT
Organism: Synanthedon formicaeformis; assembly: GCA_945859745.1. NCBI lineage: Eukaryota > Metazoa > Arthropoda > Insecta > Lepidoptera > Sesiidae > Synanthedon > Synanthedon formicaeformis. The sequence goes on along the minus strand of OX243969.1, from coordinate 10,722,037 downwards.
GAGGTTAAGATACCAGATGATTGTGTACCGTAACTGGCAAAAGTACAATAATCTGACGAATATAAAACGGAATCTGATGAATGTGTACTGAATCCTTAAAAATACCTCGTTGAACTGTAAACTTTTTTCAAATCTAAAAAAAATTGTACTTCGTCAATTTTCAAATTCATTCCTTTATAAAAATCGTAGACGGTTAGTATCTTTTGAAACTAAAGCACCAAGCAAACAACTGACAGACGTTTGAAATGAAATTTTGACATGTGCAAGCGAATTTCGCCTATAAGGTGACGAACCTTTTCTTACCTCGACTGTACTTATGTTACCGAGGTCCGTAAAATAGTTTTAGAATTTTTGTCTATTTGACTGTGCGTTTGTGCACGTTAATCTCAGAAATGGCTTAACCGATTTGAATGCGGTTTTCTCTGATATATTGGTGATTACCTGGATTAAACTATACGATACTTTTTAAAATCGAACTACAGCGCGTACGAAGTTGCGGGCACCAGCCAGTAAATTTTTCAAGCTTGAATTATCAGGTCAGTTTAAAAATATCTATTCGTAATAATAATGGCTCAGTTAATAATTCGACGTAGCAAACGTCGGTGTGTGTTTCCGCAGAAGTTTTCCGCAGAACGAAAGCCCTCGTTCAAGTTTACTTGTCGTCATCAGCTCGAGGGGCGTTTCGCAAATATGAACATTCCTAGTTTGAAAGAGAGGCGGCGGATGACTCTTTTGTCTTCTACTCAGATCGGTACAAACTTGTACTTACTACAAATTATATCCAATCACTAATTATTGGATATATATTAAATATACTAGCATTGAATTATTGTGGAAAGCGTTCAAGGAATCGTCGTGGTAACACAAAAATTTATTAATATTACCTTGTAACACGAAATTATCTAAGGTAACTTTGTAAATTATATACTAAAACGTTCCTCGAGAACCAATCTATCCATTGGTGAAAACAGCATGAAAATCGGTGCAGTAGATTATCCAGTTAAAGACATGCAGAAGTTTTTCTATTAGTTAGACAAAAGTGGATACTGTTCGTGACCTCTCATTTGAAATGAGCAGATTGGCCTTATCTACTTTCCATTTGCAAACAAAATTGCTAAAAACCAGTCTGCCTGGTGCACTTTCTCCTGCAGATCACATCAGGTCATGCAGCTGGTTCTAATTTTGTACGCACTCCTATCGTTAGATCGTTAATTCGACTCGGCTTTTCCTGCATTTATTTTCTAAGTGGAAAATTATCTGACGGGTTGCCTCTACTTATGATGCTTGTAAAATACTAACTTTATGAATTATAGCCTACGACAATGTAGCTTCAATTCAATTCAAACAAACAAATCCTTTTCTCTTTATAATATTAGTATAGATCATACTTGTATGTACGAGTATGGTAATATGTATGGCGTTACATGTCTATTTTAATTTAAAATACAAATACAAATATTTAACAGTCACAAATTGAACTGCCAGTCTAGTAGTAGTAACTACCACAAAAAACACAGTGAAAATACAGTAGCGTATGTGCTGTTGTGTTTCGGTGAGTGAGTGAGTGAAACCAGAGTCCATTTTCACATCCTTTCATAATTCCTTATTCTTTATCCTACTTAAGGATAGCAAGCTCGTGTAAATAGCATGTCGCTGACATGCTATTTACATTTACATTAACAAAAAATACGAGCAAATGCTATAATTATTACGTAGTTAAAATTACTGGGTAAAGAAATCATGTTACGTTTAGAAAGAACCAGAAAAGCAATAGATTGAGGTAAAAGAAGGCAACTTCCTGAATGATAAGAGGTAGATCGAGGTAAGAGGTGCGAGGTATGGTTGCACATGCCATGACGCACTTTGTGAAAGTAATATCTACATCGGAAGTGCATCGTAGCTGCAGTTTATTGCAATATATCCGCTTGTGCGCACCACGTAACACTCACTTTATCGACACAAATCTATTGAATAAGCAGACACCAATTGAATGCCAAGTGGAAGGAAAGAGATCTCAGGGCTTAGATTACCATATAACTTCAAATTCGTCTTCATGAAGATCACAATCACGTTTCTTAGTATTGCAAATGACAAAGTTTTTGGCGATTTAATAATGATATGTTCATCTTCAACAGATTCCTACACTTTTTGAATCGATTTCATATATATAAGTATGAAAATTTATGGGAGTAAAATCAAATGTTACATGACACACGTTCGTAAGGAGTAAACTCCAGTCGTTGGGAGCACACACTTTTTGATTTACTAGATAAATATTTTAATGCAGATATTTCCCTGTTATACATAACATTATAAAAAACGACAAGTTTTCAATACAATGGACAATGTGCATTGTTTTGAGGACTCTTTTGAGAGGCTGTTTGTAGCAATAAGTACAGATATGTTTGTCAAACGGACTGAGATTTAATATTACGAGAATCATCCGGTATTCCAATAAGTGTATTGTCACGAACGAACACAATGTTTTACATTCCGCAAATGGTAATAGATTGCTTTGTAACAAAGCGTTTTGTTTCCCACTAAAAGCAGACTAATTTAGAGTGCTTCGTTTTCGCTTCGCATGGAACGTGAAACAGTTGCGGCGTCTCGTCGAAGGTAATAAATTCAATTTCTCCACAAAATAGTTTAGATGGAGTGGGTAGGTAATCATGAAATATTAAACAAATTAGGATTTAAGGACCGTTTCGCATAGATAGATGACGCCACAAATCGCAGCTCTGCTTTTAAAAATTTTAAGAATATTCTTGAATAATGGACTTAATCATTGACATGTCGCCATTTCCTATTCTCATCAACGATAACTATGACTTAAATAAATTAGGTATTTAGTGGTTTAAAACACCTATTGTATGGGACAACTTGTCCCGATCGGTTTTTATTTGATTAGCCAAATTACCGGCTACTATAATAAAAAAAATATTAGCCAATCAATACTTTTAATAAGTTTATTTATTTAGTTTATTACATTATTCATTATAACATACTTAAATAAAATATTAAATAATAAAATGTTGTCTTTCCTTAGTAAGTAATAAGAAACGGCTTCTTGTATTGTTGTTTTTTTAAAAGATATATACTTAGTGTTTAATTAAACACAATTCTCTTTTTAATTTTATTTTAATCTTAATACCAAACAGCCTACAGCATGGCAGAAAGTCATTAATTTACTTTAACAATTACAAACAAATATAATTTACATTTATTTATAAATTAGTTACAGCTATTAAGTAAATTTTATCATTGTTAATTGAAAATAACATGATAATTGAAAGAAATTGCAAACACTTAATAAAAACAAAAAGTCAACAAACAAATGAAAATACAGATAAGAAAGAAAAACAAAGCATGACTTTTATTAAGATTAAATAAAAGTCAAAGTATTATATGACATAGTAGTGTAAATTCGATAATTTTATAAGCAGTCATAAATAAATTCTAGATTTTTCTATACCTATTTAAGATTTTTAAATTCAATATTCAAAATTTCCACAACGAATATATTTATTGGTTGTTCATTAAGGAACAATGTCATCTTTGGTAAACAGTTGCCCATGGTCAATGCTCATCGCAAATAAATTATTATTTTTATTACGATGTGAATAAAGAAATCTACTTCGTATACTTATATAGTCTGCTTCGTTCATAGTAAACTCATGATAACAAAAAACGCAACGTATTTCGTGTTTTTTGTACCTGTACCTGCTTACAAAAGGGCAGATAACTTGTCCGAACATGTCACAGGACGAACGAGCCTGTGTCAAGAGTCTTGCGTTGCAATATGAGACAAAAACCGCATGCAGGTGTATAGTCAATTATTAAAAACGTCATACTCTGTACTGTACTCGTAGTATACCTAATAATACTTAACCCCACATATCTCTATATAAGTAATATATATAAATATGACGTGTCACGTTGTTTGTCGCCGCTGAACTCCTAACCGATTTGGTTTTGATAAAACTTCGTAACTGGGTACCTTGTGTAATTTGGTCCAACTTAAAAGATAGGTTAGATTGAACCCCAGCGAAGCCGGGAGCGTGTAGCTAGTTAAATATAGAATAATAATTCTATTGTTCCCCCTCATTTTGACCTTTTTTCCTACAAAGTTAGGTATAATTATACTATTTTATGGTTATGTCTTTATTAAAAACTAGCTCTTGCACGCGATTTCATCTGCGTAACTTTATAAAATATATCCTAGGTTACTCGCTGATAATATAGTTTCCCAACAGTGAAAGAATTTTTCAAATCGGTCCACTAGCTTCGGAGCCTTTCCTCTTCAAAGATTTAATCTTTGTTCCTCTTTATATTATTAGTATAGACTAATCGTCCCCAAGTATATATGTTTAAAATCACTCATTAATTTCCGACCAACGGCGCATAACTATCAATTTTCAACAATTCACGTTTCAATGGTCGACAGTCCATAGCAACTGAATGTGCAAATCGATGTCATGTCGTTGCTATAGTATAATTATACTCATATGTGTTCTCAGGTGTTATATTTTTAATTTTTTTCGCAGGTACAGTTAATGCATAATCCGTACTAGTCCGTACTAATATTATAAATGCGAAAGTTTGTATGGATTTATGGATGTTTGTTACTCTTTCACGCAAAATCTATTGAACCTATCACCATGAAATTTTGCATACACGTTGTCTGGGACATCAGACAGGACATAGGGTACCTTTCATCGTTCAACGCGGACCAAGTCGCGGGCACCAGCTAGTCTATTATAACTTCTTAATATTACTTTTGTCATAGTCAAAACAAAAGTAAGGCCCACATAAACTTTTGGAATACTCATTTAAAACCATTCTAACAATTATATAACAATGCTTATGAATTATGAAATAAATATATGTTAAACTTAATAATGTATAGTTTTTTAAACCGGAATTACGAAGACGGTGACTAATTTGTTTTTATCATTACTTGCGCAACAAAACCTGACCTGGATAATATCATACTCATATTTTCCTATTGTAGGTATTATTGAACCACATTCGATGACTCCGTTGCTAGGTACCTTTTGCGTGAATAATAAAATTTCAAAATGGAATAGGTATTGTCGCTATACAAATGCGCTTAGCAACACGATAACGATCGCCGAGTTTAAAGTCGGACGTGCCTCGGTTCGCAAGATTAGTCACTCAGTCGCTGAGTGTGACCGAACAACAGCTGAATCGGTACCTTTCTTCGACGTGTCAGAACACGTATGGCCAATTCGTCATTGCGTTACATTGCATCACACAATTTCAGTAATTATTCCAATATTATAAGAGAATTAATGACTCATTTGACCGACAACACGTGAGCCTCTTATCATGTGTCGTGGCTTCGAGAAAATGTTAGTAATTTTTATACTTATCAAAGTTATCTCGATTCTTGGCAAGCACGAGAGAGCTTCTAAAAACAGACAAAAATGTTATAGACAATTTTTGAGAAATAATACAAGAAAAAAAAAATTAGACAAAAATTAAAGAGATTAAAAACAGAAATCACGTTTAAAAGGCAACAGTCAAATGGATTAATTCTTAACTGTATATTTGGTAGGTACTTATAGCAAATTTCTGCCTGTTTCTTCTGCCAGTTCATCAATAAAATTGATTTATTGAGGTCAAAAATTTATTGTAAGACTGAAATCAATTGAATGCAAAATTTCCTTTTTAATATTAGTATTATGTAGGCATAGCACTGAAAGCATCGATGTACGAGTATAATAGTAGACAAGGCGTCCCAAAACTATGCGACATGTCGGGAAAGTACCTTAAATATCATAGCAATATCATAGATAGTATATTTTGCTGGAAGAAGACTTTCGTTATTTTTAAAAGTTAGTAATACTGCATTCAGATTTTCTAAAAATTACGTCGTCGTCGGCAATAAATAATATTCTTGAAATTTTAATCAAACATTTTACGTTATTTCTTTGTTTTAAGATACTATGTTACTTAAGAAGAATTATTATTTATTGTCCATTATTTCGATTGGCGTCATAAAAATACAGGTGGATTTTCACATTTAAATCGTTTCGATTCCCAGACGAAGAAAATAATTTTTAGAAAATCTTTTTATGCAGTATTACTAACTTTTAAAAATAACATAAAGTCTTCTTTCAGCAAAACATCCTATCTACTATATTTAAGGTACTTTCCCTTCATGTCGCATAGTCTTGGATATTATGTGATATAAGGCAATCGCAATCGCGAACCGTGCGAACGAACCGTCCGTGGCAGACAGGGCGGCGCGACGCTCGGCCGATATTACAAATTTAAATTAGTTTCATTGCTTATGAAAAGAGGGTTAAACTGGGAAGATTTGTGTATAAAAAAAAATTACAGCCTGGGCGAAGCCGGGAGCGGATCGCTAGTTTTTAATAATAAGTAGCCATTAGCACAGATAGGCAAGTAGGTACGCGAATAAGACACGCGAACGCGTAGGTACTGTGCGATCGGCAGACAGGGTGGCGCGACGCTCGGCTGATATTACTTGCAAACATAGGTTTCATTGCTTCATACTTATCCTTATACATATATGTGTGAATTTCTTCTATCCGTGTGTATATGACTAAACATAGAATAAACGGCTGGACTGATTTTAATGAAACTTTTGTGTGTTTTAGTGAGCCCTTGAATGGTTATTTGGGCGTGCGGGCGGAACAACGTCTGCTGGAACCATTACTAATAAATATAAAAAAATAGCTGTTGCAAGCGACTTCGTCTGCGTTCAAAAAGAAAAAAGTAGCCTATCCTGTGTCCCGTACGTCTAAATATTTATCCACCAAGTTTCATGAAAATCAGTTAATTCGTTTAAGAGTTATGGAGGAATATGTACATACATAAAAAACCTACACTTACAGATTTATTATTAGTATTGATGATAGCCTATGTTATACGCTGGTAATGTAGCTTTATATAGGAGAAAAAATTTTTAAAATTGGTCAAGTAGTTTTTGAGTTTACTCATTACAAACAAAAATACAAGTAGGTATAGAAAAATTGTTTCAAGTAGGTATTTTATTGCCTTCGGAACATTAACAATGCCAAACTCAGTGCTCGAATTGAATAGGCACTGACGCAGCACAATTTTTTTTTACAATAAGCCCTCAAGGTCACCTTCATTGCCTGATTGAACTAATGAATTTAAACCTCGTTTACAATATAGAATCGCTCATGCAATTATATCACACTAGCGACCTGCTCCCGGCTTCACATGGGGTGCAATTTTTTTCTTTTTTTTCATATGTTAGTCTAATTACGGACTACCCATTCTCGAGTTTTTGAAACGTAATTTTTTTTATACCTATATAAAGATTAAAATGCTACAGTAATCATATTGGGTATGGATAATTGAGCAGACCCTATTTCATGTCAGATATATTAAAAATTTAATTAAATCAAGGAAGAATCTTATAAGAACAGTCTATTCATATGCCCGGTAGCGAACGATAATATGTCATTATGATTTGATGAACTATCAAATAAAAAAAAATAAAAAAATACATGTCACGTATTATTTTGCCAGCTCTTTTTAAATTTGAACCTTAGCGCATAGAAGATAAGGTTTAAAAACGGCTCGCCGACACGTTGTATGAGTAATTGTAATGATGCAATTTGCTCGGTCGGTTGGTGTTGCTAAGCGCATTTCGTTTGCAGCCTTTACTTTTTATGCGAGTTTCTAACTGATTGATTTATTGATTACTAGGCGGTGGCCGCGACTTCGTCCGCGTTTAATATTGAGAAAATATCATCATCAATCATCAATACTAATATCAATACTTACTTAAACGAATTAACTGATTTTTTTGAAACTTGGTAGATAAACGTTTGGACATACAGGACAAGCTACATTTTTCTTTTTCAACAGCTTGTGTTATATATGTAAGTACATTTACAAAACTGTTTTTAGTAATATCTGCAAGCATTTACTATGAAGGGGTGTGCTGTACGTATTCTATTGATAAAATAATATGCAGTCAGCTGTCAACGTCACCCTTCGACGCAGGGAGAGAGATTATCGTTGCCGCATAGCAACAGAACTTCTGCAAAACAGTTTATCGATTCAATTTCACTTTGAAGTGGCCTTCTAATGTTATGATTTTCAGTTTATAACTGAAAGAATATCATCAATACTGATAATAAATGTGTAAGGGTTAGTCATGGAGTAAGTTACTTTGTTTTCAGAGATATCGTGTTTATAGGCTCTATATATGATACTGAAACTAAATTGACCATTTTTAGAATTTTGCTGTATGTATATATGTATGTATGTATGTTCCTCCAAAACTCTTAAACGAATTAACTGATTTTCATGAAACTTGGTAGATCTATAAACATTTAGACGTACGCGATACAGGATAGGCTACTTTTTTTCTTTTTCAACGCGGACGAAGTCGCAGGTACTAGCTAGTCTTTAATAAAAAAATACTCCGTTGAAAAGAAAGGATTGTAGTTTTGACTAGCCTTTTGTTCAGATAACATTTTAAATTTCCAATGTTCTTAAATACATAATATAAAACAAAATTTGTCTGTCTGTAAGTATGCTGTATGTAAGTTCCCGATAATCTCAAAAACTAATTAACGGCATTTCCTGTTGTTTTCACTAATTGAAAGAGAGTTATGGAAGGTTTTTATTTTTATATATAACTAGCTGTTACGCGCGATTTCGTCCGCGTAACTTTATAAAATATAGATAGATGTTACTGGCCGATGGTACATAATGCTATGTCGCTCAGTAGTTTTTGAGTTTATTCATTACAAACATACAAATCTTCTCTTCTTTATCTCTATATATAAAAATTACGTGTCACGTTGTTTAACGCCAATGAACTCCTAAATTACTAAACTATTTTTGATAAAACTTCGTAACTATGTTTAACTTGGTTCAACTTAAAAAATAGGATAGTTTTTATTTTAAACCCATACATTACGTTTCAATTATTTACTCGTACTTGGTGTACTTATTTTTAAAACAAAAATTAATATTTTAAAAATAGGTATTCAATAGTGAGAGGTGTAATGTAGCGTAATTACGAGCCCCTATTAGAGTTTAAGCGAAGCGTGAATGAAATAAAAATAAAATGCATCTGTCCCTCGCACAGTCGCTGAGTGTGGCTGAGTCGCACCCCCGGCCGGCATTCACTTTGACTTGTTTACGACTTATGGGAAGTCAGGAGTCACCGTCTCTTTAAAAATAACCATTATTAAGAGGAAACACGGTGGTCGAAACGAATAGAAGAATAGTTCTAATTCGTCATACCCTCCCAATACAACTGTACTTTAGGCCTATACTACTTTATTATAACTATATCGCACCTTCGGTGAGACAAGGGCATAACTTGCAAAAAAAATTAAAATGAGTTTTAAAACTTAAAATATATATACAGAAATATCTTAAAAACATTATTAAAATAAAAAAAAATATTTACAAGACTATAGGGCTTATTTGATGAAGAATTGTTTAAAAGCAATATAGTAGAAGAGTACAATATTAAATACAAAAAATTACAGGCTCTCCTGTAAAATTACAAAAAGTGCAGTTAGGCCCTTGTGTTGCCGAAGGTGCGATGTAATATATAGGTACCTACTTTAAAAAAATCCAACTTTTCTTCTTTTCTTGAACTGTATTAGAAAAAGCTTTATATACTCAAAGTATAAGCCCTTTACCCGCTTGGTTTTTTAGGAGTTGTCGTCGTGCCCCTAATAGCGCCTCTCATTAATTTTTTAATTTTTTTTTTAAAGAAAGCAACTCAATGATTTAAAAATAAACATTATGCAAGTAGAGGAATTTGTCGTATATATCCAACTCTGGTGAAATGAACGTGAAAATAATTGTCGGATAAATTCAACTTTGGCGGCTAAAGGCAGTATAGTAAGTCAATGACTAAAAATCCAGGTAATAAAACTATCTGTGAGTCAAATTTCATCCAAATCTGTTGAGTCGTTTTCACGTGAATGAAACAAAAATCCATCCTAACAAACTTTCGCTTTTATAATATTAGAAGGATGGAACATAAAAGATGTTTGTCAAACAGTTATGTCACAAGTTAAATGTCCCAAAAATATTTTTTATTTTAACCTACTTTTCATTACAATAGTTTTTTCTTTTGCTTATCATCTGATTATATGCTTCATGCATATAATAAGATGAAAAGCAGGTCTAGGTATTTAACCAGTTTCTAGGTATTTCCGCCTGACACTACTTTTAAACATCCTGTGTAACAAAGTAACCGAGTAAGCTATTGTTGTAAGCGTGTATTGTGGTCAGGTCAAACACATCCAAATTCCTATAATAGTTCCATGTTTGTCTACAATCCGATCGCTAAACGTTTATTTGACGTCTTATTGTTGTTAAACCATTAATCAAATTAGTAATTCAATGTTGATTCGTCCCATTCAGCCGACTGCTGACGAGTTAACAATAGGGGAGAGTCGGCCGGTGACAGGAATAGCTACCGACACATAATTGCTTTGCGACATCATTCCGATGTTGCCCATCCTCTTCTAATAATCATTTTGCGACTATTTACTAACATTTATTAGTTGATTGTTTGTGTTATCTAATAGACGAAGGAAAAAGCGATAAACGAGACTTCCCCCATCATTTCCAATAGGACCTGTCAGAAGTAGCCTGTATAAAATTAGCAGAAAAGAAATTACATCCATGCGAAACCGGTGGCAAATCGCTAGTGGTATATCTATATTGTAACAAAACAAAGCTAATATAAATAATTGAGGCTGAAGTAAACATGATGTAATTTTCCAACCGCATTCAGAATCTAATTATGTTCAAATGACAGCCACCTTTCATAAATCATCGCGAATGACCCAAAAAGTATCCAACACGCCATCGCAGTCGCCGAAGTCATTTCGCTTCGTTTCATTGCTGCTTCAGTCCTATTCAAATAAAAATGGTCGCGTGAAAAGAGAGCATTGTATGTAGCGCTACTCGGTTGAAAGCTTCATAGCGCTGCTATGTTATTAGCATAATTACTGTGTTGCCTGGACAACGTATTCAATTGTTATTATGTTAATATGGAGCGAGCTGTTCTTCTAAATCATTTTCAATTTGAATATTAACTATGTACTTAAATAATTATAGCATAGTGTTTATTGCAAATGATATTTTAAAAAAATACTTGTAGTTTTGCTACGCCCACGCTTACCTAATATTTGAATAAATTATTCTTTTTTGTTAGAATTAATCACGCCCACTTGGCTTACAAAAAAAAACGATAAATTAAATGAAAAATTAATTTCCAATAGATAATTTCAAAGCGTGTAAATGATTTTCATGACACGTTTACGTTTTTGATAAATAATTTTAATTATCTAAATTGCATTTAATTAAGTGTCGTCTAATCAAAGTTCAGATGTTATCTTACGGTCAGTTTATTCGTCAAAATCAGGTCTCACATTCTTACATCGATGACATCGATAATTTATCTCACCGTTCAGAAGCATGTCACAGACTAAATTACGACTCGAGATAAGTTGGCACACTTTGCAATTGATAACCCACATTATATCATAAAGACGATGTTTTAAAGGAACTAAATGAAACACAGAATAAAGTTGGTTAAAAAATATATTTTATTAATTGTTACACAAGACACAATGGCTACAAATGTGGAAGGTCATGATACTAATGTTTGGTTTATGGCACGTGTTGCCATTGCCAATAAGACAGTAGACAAGAAAAGTCGCTTTAAAATTGCTAATGAGCGGTTGCCCAAACTTGGCGCTATGTTTGCCACGACCACAGAATAACTAATTGGAAGTTTGACAATTTTCTTACAAATAATTAAACTCGATAGAGTTACCTGCCTAATGTTTGATCAAACGTTCGACAGTAATTTAAAAAAATATTTAAAATAAAAAATATAAAAAACATATCGCTGCTTAAAAACTAAAGGGACATAAACAAAAAAATCCAAAATATTTTTATTGCAAAAATATTATCACAATCCTTCATATTGTATGTTGCAAAAAGGTTTACGGTTGTTTTATTTAATATTTAGTAGGATATGTTGTATTTTTTTTATATATTCAAAAGTAACTTATATATGCTTATATTATCTCCTCTAGTATTCAGTTTATTATAAAAGTACTAAAACATTTAATGCTAGTTAAAATACGCTTCTAAAGATGTATAATATGCATATGTATATCTAATAAGATAAAAATAGACAAAATTTTTTTTTTTTTTTTTTTCGATTAGCTCTTGTAAAAAGTGTAGTTTTGATTTGAGGCACTTTTGATTTTAAGCAGCGATATTTCTTACGGAATGACTATTGATTAAATAACTTAGGCGAAGAAAGCGTCGATTATTAAAAGGAGTTTTGGAGAGAACAAGTTTGGTTTGTGAACAGGTTTAGAAACAGGTCGCGACTTGTCCGAGGACCAAGCCGAAGTCGGGACGCGAGGGACGGGAACGTATAGGATGGGACGATTGGGACGAAAATGGAATGGATGCTATGATAATGTTTAGGTACATTTATTTCTCTTCATGAAACAAATAGTCATTATTAAAACGTGCATGATCAGTGTTTTGAATTAAATGATACTCGCTGATAATTTAGCTTTTTATAAGGGAAGGAATTTTTAAAATCGGTCCACTAGTTGTTTTTTACAAACAAAAAACAAAACATCTCTTTATAATATTAAGTATAGATTTGACAGTCTGTTATAAAATACATGCAAAAATTTAAAATCAGTTTTGGATATTTTTTTGCAATTAGTGACTGTATAAATTAAAATAAATAAAATGATTCGTAAAATTAAAAAATAATGCTAAATTAGCACACAATAGACCAAAAATAACAAAAAATAAGCATCAACCATGAATCTATTAAACCATCAAGGTTTGTTTTGCACAATTTGAATTTTCTAGTGTTTAAGAAGGATCAATAAAATTTATTGAATATTTCTTTTGTATCGGATAGAACTTAATTTACAACATAAGGTGTATTTTGTTTATATAATTATGTCATAAAAGAAAAACATTTGTGGCAACAACTATACATGATATCATACTTGAAACATATTGTTTAATTAAATAAAACAATATGAACTCATGCCAAAAACGACTTATTTTAAAAATGCTATTTACGTATATTATATACTTATTTTAGAACGAGGCGACCCTAAAATTAACCCTTTAATCGCTTGGTTTACATTGGTTAACCGGACGATTATTATTTTTAAAATAAACATTATACAAATAGAGGAATTTGTCGTATATACCAGGCTCTGGTGAAATGGACACGAAAATTATTGTCGGATAAATCCGACACTCGCGACTAATAGAATTTTTCTTTGTTATTTTGCCCAAACCAAACGTATTTTGGTAAAAAATTATTTTCTAGCTGATTAAAATGTTCATAAAAAATGTTCGGAAAACAAAGGATTGTGACCTGTGAACTTTGGGAAGTTAAAATAAAAATTGAAGATGGAATATTGGATAAAATCGTGACTGTTGGCGAGAAGTTTGATTGGTTCGGTATATATACTGAGTTGAGTTCGGCTTGGCCGTGAGTCACGTTTGCCCAAGGCCAACTCGCCGGCCGGCATTTACTCTATGCATTTTCTATTCAATTTTTTTCAATTTAATATTCTAAGTAGATTTTTAAAACATAAGAGATTATTTACTATTTTGACTTCAAGTTAATTTTTAACTGAAATACCACGGCCCTTTTAAAAGTATTCCTTACATTGTTATAATTTGAAGTCGCTTTCTACGTCTATCTAACTCTTCCTAAACTAAGCAACGGTCAGTTAGATAATTTTTCACGGAAGGTTTATACATATTTATACTAATATCATAAAATAGAAATGTATGAAATGTAATGTATCTCAAAAACTAGTTACTCGACCGATTTAAAAAAGTCTTTCACCCATAGAAAGCTTGATTATCAGCTAGGAACGTAATTTATATTATATAAAGTTAAGCGGACAAAGACGCGTGCAAAAGTTAATATTTAATAAAACCTAATTAATTGTTTTTTTATGTAAGTAAAAAAAAACAATATTTTGCAAACTGTACGCGTCTGTCTGTTTCTTCGCTACTTCTAAATTACCCAACTGATTTTGATTCGGTTTCCACCAATTAAAAGAGGGATAAACGGGGAAGGTTTTTGTATATACAAAAAAAAATTGCATCCCAAGCTAAGCCGGGAGCGGGTCGCTAAAACGTGGTCATAATATAATATAGTGTATTGTAAGATCACTATCAATAATTTTTTTTTATAATATTGACACAAAAAAACTAAAACACTGATAAGTATACCACAATTATCTTTATGAAAATATTCTTAACCTGATAGGTATATTTTTCTCTGCAAAATATCAACCCAATCTTTTTTATTTTATATACAGGCTGATGCAATAGTAAGAGTTTTTACGTTGTGCGTTGATGCAATGAACGTTATAGTTTTAAACATTCTATAGGTATTACATAGATCGACAAAGGTAAACAGAATTTCTCCGGCTAATGTTAACATAATTATTTTACATAAATAAAAATTTACTTTGATTATTTAAATATTATATTTTTGTAAAATATTACTTTTCACAATATAATTATTTGTAAAAGCACTTAATTTCGTATTGAATTTCTCCAATGTTAACATTTTCTAGATAAATAAACATTTACTTTGATTATTTTCATGTTATATTTTTGTAAAATATTACTTTTCACAAACAATATTTGTAAAAGTACTTAATTTCGTATTGTAACAACTTAGTAAAAAATATTTAGAAGATTCAGTGTTTACACAAACTTACCTAGGTACTAAAGTTTATGAGAAAGTCAACATTAAGTATATTTTTGCGCTTTTTTTAAATATTGCTCAGGTAAGTAGCGGAATATTTTTTTTCTGCAAAGTGTCATGTGTCATGTCTTTGGTCTTTCTATTTACACTGATGCAATAATAAGTTACTTTACGTTGTTATGTGTTTATCGAACTGTTCAAAACATTCTAGATTGACAAAGGTAAACAGAATTTCTCCAAAGTTTAATTGCCTAGCTCATTAAATTACAATTTTTTTACATTTTTTACATAAACATACCTTGGTTTTCTTTTATAAATTACACTTTTCATAATAAAACATTTGTAAATATAATTATAAAAATGTAGAGTTGTCGGCGTTTACACATTACCTACCTACTTAAACATAAGTTAACACATAAGTACTAAATCGAACATAAAATTTATGTTAACTACGATATGTGTTCATACTTATTTTTAACAAAAAATCACTGAAATTACAAATTAACCTTTATTACTTAATGTACTTATCGCTTTCATAGAATGAGATTTTGTTCAGATGTCGATTGTACACAAAGTAAATTATACATATTCGTAAGTACAAAAGAGAACAAAGAGTTCAAGGATGAGACGTTAAACAATGGATTCTACAAGAAATGCGAGGACATGGAACTAATAGATCACCACTTGACTTGGAATGAGTTCCACCGATGGAACGGAGAACAAAGAAAGAAGCCGGCCGGCTTGGGGCCGGGCCGGGGCAGGCCTGGCGGTGGGCCTCGCGCGGAGCGTCCGTCGGCGGCGGCGGACGGGCGACACTGGCGCGCGGGGCACCCGCCGTCGCCTGCGGAGTGTCCCCGCGCACCCCCCCGCGGCGGATCTCTATATAAGCCGCGAAGGCTTCCCGATTTCGTCAGTCCGTCAAGAGAGAACGACAGGGTCGGGTGGGTCGAACGGTGAGCCGAGGGTGAGAAACGAAGCCCTGTGGTTACGAGATCAGATCTGATGCAGTCGTGATACACCCGTGAACACTTTCGGTGGTTTCCCATAGATCTCTTCTTCGCGTTTACTAGTCGCCGGTCGTTCAGTGCGCATTCGCAGTACAAAAGACACTTGTGATATTTTTCTAGATAAGTTCCGGTGCGGAACGCTTTAATTTTTTTCGTATTTAAAAGTGTACAATATAAGTAAAAATTTGGAAAACATGGAGATCCTGCCGGTCACGAGTCAGTTTAACGTCGGATTTAACAGTGAGAAAGGTAAGTTGAGTTCTTCTGACTTTCTATTCTGCGCGCTCGTCGAGTCGGGGGAGTTAGCGGCTTTCTAAACCGGCGGCCGTCAGCTGTTGCTATGCGGCGCGCGCACCGGTCGCCGCTCGTTATCGCCGTCGCTCCCCGGCCGCACTTCGCGATCAGCTGACGCCACGGGCAGTGAGCTTTAATTCGGTTCTCTCTTGTTGTAGCATGGAATGGGCCGACATGGCGGGACGCGCCGATGCCGGTGCCGACGGAAACGGCACTGGCGCAAAGATTGGAGAGGGAGCTTCGGGCCGCCAAGGGGGCCAGCGAGCTAGCCGCCGCCGAAGTGCTGGTGCCGACAGAACTTCTAGTGCGAGCTTCGAGACAGATCCTGGCGTTGGCCGAGGGCGAGCCTTGCGGGTCGCGGGGGGCGGCCATCATCGTCGACGTCACCGGGAGAAGATTAGCGGCTTTCAAAGTGGATCCTAACACGCTCACGACGCACGAAATACATCTGCACCTACAACACGATCCAACGAGCTGGACTAGCCTGCTGCCGCAATTCATCAAGTGAGTATCCCGGCATGCCTTCTGCCGACAGTTGACAGTCTTGGCTAACCATCTGACCAGGGACTAACTGCGCTTTCCTCGTTTTTACAGAAACTTCACGAGAAGCGGCACCATCATCATCAACCCCCAGTTCACGATAGAGAAACAGAAGCTGTTTCGCGGGCAGGCTGAGTGAAGCCCCCGCCGTGAGCCGACTGACTGCCCTCCCCGATATCTACGTATCGTTACTTTAAAAATATCAACATTATTATCTATATGTATATTAATTACTATATATTTTTATTAAGAGAAAAAAAAAGCACAGCGTGATATGTAACGTATAGTTGTAGAGTAAGCGCTCGGTGAGCGCAGAGTTTAGTCGGAAGACGCGCTGGCGACGGCGCGGGACGACGCGCCTCGATCTCTAGCGCTCCCCCACCCCTCCCGCGCCCCCTCCC
This sequence comes from Synanthedon formicaeformis, assembly GCA_945859745.1. Lineage (NCBI taxonomy): Eukaryota > Metazoa > Arthropoda > Insecta > Lepidoptera > Sesiidae > Synanthedon > Synanthedon formicaeformis. Next base: position 10,705,001 of record OX243969.1, on the reverse strand, counting down.
CCTCGGCCCACCGTGCGGCCGCGTCCCGCGCCGCCTCAGCATATAATATATGTTAATGTTTGTACGATATACTATATTTTTATGATTGTGAGTGTGGTGCGCAGCCTTTGATCTCAGCCGTCGCTGCGCCTGTGATAAGACGCCCGCCCGGCGTACTGTTAGTACCTTTACTTTTGTTTCGAGTTCAATTCTATTCTCAAGTTAACTAGCGACCCCCGAGGGGGTCGGAGTGCGTTTTTGTAACTGTACTAGTTGTACATTTGTTTGTGATACTACTTTTGTAATTAAAAGCGTGAACAGAGTGAATATTGATGAATGAGCGAGCGCAGATCGTGTTAGAGGTGTATTAAGATATAATATTATATATAAGAGATGGACGGAGGCGATATGGGCAGTGGCGGGCCGGGGAGGGCCCGGCGTCGGACATGGTCGCCGGCATCTCCCCGTCCGGCAACTTTGCAAAGATCTCAGGTTATATTATAAAGATAATAAAAAGTATTAAGTTATTTAAGTTATATTATAAAGAAGATTGTATGTACTTTTGTAAGATCTTTTCTAAGCCGCGCAAAGCAGCGACAGATATGCATTTCAGCCAGTGAATGTTACATCTGATGTAAATCCATAGACTAAACGTTTTTAAACGAAATCTAAATGTTTGTAGGGTCCAGTGTTTAAAAAAACGCACAATATCATAGTTCTAGATTCACTCATCCGTAAAACATTTTAAAATGCTACAAAAAACCTTTTACTCACTTCTTTCTATACTTGGATTGTCAAAATATACAAAAATAATGATTATTGATATTTATTTGATAGACGGTAAAAGAAATTGTAGAAAAAAAATACATAGATTCAATAATGGAATTACTTTGTTTTAATTTTACCCCAAGTGTTCATCCTCCTAAGCCTAACCTATGCTATGCTAGGTATATTACGAAGCATAAGCATGCCACATTATACAAAGCAGCCTCGACTTACGAAATAAACAAAAACACGAGAAACTTGTTGAAACAAAGAAAACAAGCTATTTCCATAAATTACCATAATTTTATGTTCGAATTGAAAAATAACCAAAGAGGCGAAGTATAATTGATTATTATGGAACCGGTTTAGAACTGGTTCGGACGATGTAGCCGAAGAGCTTTTTAGGCTCTTTAGCAAAAGCTGCTCAAATCTGAAAATGGTTTTTGAAACACTCGATGAACTCTCCAAACAAAATAATACACGGAAGACGAACCGGCATTTATGATTTTTGTAACTCCGACTACTTCCGAGTGTCAATACACTACTGCAATTCAGAAAGGAAATAAAAAAAACAGTCGAAGATATACTATATTAGCATAATTTATGATATGATATAATCATACTAATGGAAGTCGGTGACAAATATTTAAAAATAAAAAAATATCTGTGACGTGTCAAAAAAGGCAACTCAAAAAGAAGTTGTTTACCATTTAGAGTTTTTGTTTACCATTGCAGCAGGCAAGCGACTCGAGGGTAAGTAAATGACTAAACTAACGTTCCCTGTCAATACAAGTAAAGCCGTAGCCGTTGCAAGTGCATTGGCGATCTTAGTGGGATGAAGGAAATAGGGAAATGGACTGGCATTCCTTCATTCACCGAAATACAACAGCCAACTTACTTACTGTTATTTTACTGTGAGGGGGTGGTTACTGCTGTAAGTCTGCCACTAATGCCAATAATGCCCTCGGCACACTCGGTAGTGGTGTCTAGGTACCTATACTGCTAAAATTTTCTAATCTGTAGTTAGTAGTAGTTTTTTCTACTATACATGAAGTAGTTTTTTTGACTGAAGTAAGACAGTCTATTTCATTTTTGGGTTAGATTTATTTTGTTCTAGCTAGTCAGAGCCAGAGGCCACTACAGAGATATATTATTTCGATGCTACACACCTAGTACCTACACTTTTTTTCTGATAATTGCTCTTATAACGCTGAGTGCTATAGTGCTGAGTAAGCTGAGTAAGTAGGTTTATTCATGTTAGTGACGATTTAATTAAAAAGAATTAACTATCAAATGGAGTTTTATATCGAAAGTAGGTTATAATAACAAAATGTTGAAGGCGGCCGGTGCTTGGTACTTCAGTAGAAATTTATTTATAGTAAGGTCTAGTCGAGCGCCATCTGTTAACGGCTTGCAAAACTATTTATCATCGAAATGTTTCAGTACTATGCAATGTACTGACATTTTGATGGTACGGAATCATTTTGCAGATCAAAGCGAATAGCACGTGTGCTTATTTTGCTCATAGAAAGTTCTAGTTAAAAAATTATAAAATATAATGGAATTGTAATAGCGTCTTATAAATGTAAAAAGCGTAAATAATGACCGAAGACTATTAAAGTAATTGCAACAATTACTGCAATAATCTATTAATAAAACTTGTCGAGACCCTGACGTACCAAATGTATTTGCATAATTATTATTGATTCGCGAGCATTTTATTAACAACTATCTGTGCAGTAGTGTAGTATAGTAGATTTTTTGAAAATCCCACAAGAAGCTAACATTTTTCCAGGATAAAAGGCATCCTATATATTAATACAGGTAATCTGTGTAATATTAATCTGTATGCCAAACATAAAAATCTGTTAAGCCGCTTTTGAAATTACCGTGCACAAACAGACAAAAATTCATAAAAACAATTTTTTTAAGTCGGTAACATCGTTAACAAATAGATTTTTTGAAAATTATATTTTATTAAATTATTATATATATTTTATATGTATATGTCGAGCCCATTGGATGAGTGTATAGGGCGCTTGCCGTAACACTCAGAGTTTCCAGGTTCGATTCCCGGCAGGGTCAACTTTGGAAACGAACTTTTCAAAGTTGACTCTGGTCTTGATTTGGTATGATTTTATATGTATAGCTATAGATAAAAATGATTCTATGTTTTTACTCATTTGTAAAACTGAACGTTGTTTTAAAAGTATTCTTTGGTGCATCCTAAATTGCTTATGTAATAAATGTGAAGTGAACAAAAATAAATTAAATATTATAAAACAAAGTCCTCCACCGCATCTGTCTGTCTGTCTGTTCGCGATAAACTCAAAAACTAATGCACCTATTTTCATGCTGTTGTCACCAATGTTGTGGTTCTCGAGGAAGGTTTTAGTATATAATTTACAAAATTACGCGGGCAGCGGCTAGTTTGCAATAAAATGAGAATTTCAGCAGTAAAGAATAGGTATAGCTGGCCATAGGGTTCGCCTTAGCAACACAACTACGAACTTATTACATTTTAATGTCACTTTAAGTGTTATGGCTCGTTTATCGTTAAGCAAATCATTATCCTGACCCTAATGAGTGTTATAATAACGTCCGTAATTATAACAACTTCATTGAAACCATTAGGAACGCCGTTAGATGTCCACTTTATTATTTACTAGCCATTGCACGCGACTTCGCCCGCGTAACTTTATAAAATGTAGCCTAAGTTACTCGCTGATAAAATACCTTCCCAATAGTGAAAGAATTTTTCAAATCGATCCAGTAGTTTCGAAGCCTATTCAATGCAAACAAGCAAACGAACTTTTCAGCTTTATAATATTAAATATAGATTTATTACTCGTAGTTTGAAAACAAAGTTTGTAATGGCTCAGGACACTAAGTCAGGTTTATTTACCGCAACCATTCAAGATTTACTATCTAGCAATAATTATCTTACTTATACATTTCTAAATGGAGCAAATAATGAATATTGTAATGAGGCCCTCGCAGATTGGAAACTGCAGACCGATTTCCATTACAATAAAGCGGCGTTAACCAAATCCCTTCTTCGCACAGATTCGGAACTGGAAATAACAGAATAAACACTGTAAAATTTAATGGTAACAGACCCGGCACACTCCTTCATTGTCAGTGCTGTGATAACGCGAACGTATCGCATTACGCGGCGTACATTGACTGCTGAGTGTAGCTGCCTCACTTGACATTTCCAAGCTACGCACCGATGTATAGCGTTTAAACGATAGATTCGTATCGTGTGTGAGATCGAGGGATTGCAGAGTGCAGGTTGCGTGAATAAATTGAAGTCTGCTGCCAGTAGCCAGTGGTAAACAACACAATTAAGGCACAGTTCAATTGACGATGTACTGCCTCCGGCGTAAGACACGTGTAGGGCACTGTGTTACTCTGTGTACAGACTCAGTACTCGATTTGGATGCACAGCGTCTTGTGCAAGCCCGGTTGGAAAGCCTCGCGTGTGCATTTTGTGTATATTTAGATCGAGTTACTATGTACGAGTAATAGGCTGGTAGCCATTGCTCGGTCGAGCATTAGAAAGTCAATTTTTAACATAACAAGGTGGTTTTGTTTTAATGGGTATATTCAGCACAACAATTGTCTAATATAAGTACTTATTTTTATAAAGAAACTAGCTGGTGCCAGGGACTTCGTTCGCGTTGAAAAATGAAAAATATAGTAGGTTACACCTGGGAATATAATTATATAATTACCTATAGTAATACCTGACATCTTTATCGCTGTGACGACGTTGGCGCCGCCACTGTTTTTATATTTTTAGACGATCCCTCGAGAACCTAACATTTTTCCAAGATTAATATTATCCTATATTTTAATTCAGGTAATACACTATCTGTGTGCCAAATTTCATTCAAATCCGTTTTGCGTGATTTACAAACATCCACACATTCAAACATCCAAACTTACAAAGTTTCGCATTCACCTGTTATTATTAGGATTAGGATATACATATATTCAGGTTCCATAAAATAAATACGGTGCTATAGAAAAAAAACTATGGAGGCTTATTGCCCGTTTATTTCTTGAAGAAACGTCTTTATTTGTAAAAAAATATTAAATATTAAATTATATAATAACATGTGTGTTTTTGAAGATAGGGGCATTTCGTCACAGTGTCTACTACTTTTGTGACGAAACGAAACACAGAGACTACTCGAAGCAGAGTAGAAAAGACACAAAAACCCTTTTCAAACTTTCTAATTGGTCACATTAAGCTTGTCATATATACTTGCAGACATCGCGTCGTGTCGTGACAGCGAGATGAACTAACAAACAAATAAATTAACTATAATAAATTGAACAAACTTTTATCGGACGCCGCATTAACGTCTTACAAGCAAAAATGGGCTTTAAACGGCCGTAATAAGACACAGATTGTAATTGTCGAGGTCTACTCCTAACGTGGTGGAACTCATTGCATGATGGCCCTTCATCTCATAGGGTTATTTATAGAGCAAGTCTTTTATGCGAATGTATAGTTAAACATGAATTTTACGACAAATAGGTATATCTGTAAATAATATAACTATGTCTGGAAATAGTTCTCAATTTCATAATGAATTTTATGATTTTTATGAATTCATAAGCGATTTTTATGAATTATATTGTAGAATTTGCTAGGGGGTAAAACAGTGAATTTACCTCCTAGTTTTTAACCTAAAAATTTGACTAAAGGGCAAAACTCGAGAACGGCTGGACGATAGCGGGATTCGAACTGGCGACCGTTTGGTTAACAGCTAGGGTTACTAACCACTAGACCAAACCTGTCGTCGATAATAAGAAAGTTTGAACAGCTGAAAAGTCAATAACCCCTTTTGATTTGTTTTCAAGCCAAATTTCTCTTATTTTTCTATGTAAGTATGTAGAAAATGAAAAATAGCCCCAGACCCGCGAACAAAAGTGCGCCACAGTTCGTAACGTGAGAATAGATTTTATTCCGCCAAGTGTACAAGTGGCGACCGTCAAATTCAATTAGCAAAAGTAGTTCATTGTACGTACGCTAGTTATAACAATATTTTTAGATGAAACCTACCTCCATTTGTAACGTGTTGTTGCGTAATAAACCTTGTTTCTTGTCGTACTTGTGTCTTTGTCAACTATTTCATCCTAGAGGACTTGTTTGCATTATTCAGTCATACCTTATTAGCAACACCTAAGGCTTGGCATTCTTTATAACAAACTAGCTGCTGCCCGCGACTTCTTCCGCGTAACTATGTAAATTATATACTAAAACCTTCCTCGAGAACCACTCTATCCATTGGTGAAAACAGCATGAAAATAGGTGCAGTAGATTTTGAGTTTATCGCGAACAGACAGACAGACAATTTGTTTTATAATATGTAGTGATTAATCCGAATCAGTTTAGTGGTTCAGCCATGAAAAAGTAATATTTTAGGCAGACAGTCAGTTTTGTGTTCTAACTATAAATAGTGGATAATTAGAGTAGTTTGTGTTACTAGATGTAACACTATACTACTACTACTACTGTACGAGATAATAATGTATAACTTCTCAGCGTTCAGTGCTGAATATTGGCCTCTTACTCCCTAATAATTCTCCATTATTTCTTACTATATCCTGCTATTGCCACTTCAACTTAGCTTCGTTAACTTAGCCAACTTAGCCAACTTAGCGAACTTATTATAGCTCAACTTAGCCATAGCTTTCGTCTTGTCCATGCCTATACATCTTAAGCCTTTGAGAAATCAATCAAAAGGTAACAAATATTCACTTTGAAGTAATGCTTCGCGTTTTGATGCAATACAAAGTATCTCTTGCCCCAATTAGTTGAAATGGGACATTAATTAATGGCCCCGAACCTAATCCAATTTAAAAATTGTGTTCCGTGTCTAAATATAAACGTTACAATTGGCCAATGTACGCTCCACTCGCCAATTGAGCCAATCAGGTATTGACATGAGTTATGCTCTTGTTGACTTTAGCTCCAGGCTCCAGCACAGCATAAGGACCTGGTGGCATAGAAGCGACTTCGTACACCTCCTAAGGTTAGTTCTAATGCTTTTCATCCGAATTCCTCAAAACTTTCACCGGACTTATCATTTTGGTGCTACAAGCTAGCACTGATCTTCCGTTGGACCCTAACACACACACACACACAGCATGAGTACCTATTCGTTAAAACCAATAATTAAACAAATAAATTTCCAAAACACAACTCTTTAAACTTTAGACTAACATTGACAGGACTATTTCAAAACGCCAGGAAGAATATAAAAATGCACAAAGGCCAACTCACCGCAGCCCATAGTACACATTGCTATTATCCATTATATAGCTTCCCAACAGTGAATGAATTTTTCAGTAGTTTCGGAGACTGCAATTCAAACAAACCAACAATTAAATCTTTCCTCTTTATAATATTAGAGACTGTTGGAGAGGTTGCATGGGGGATGCAATTTGCTGAGCTCTCCGCTGAGCGTAACAAGGGAGTCTGCTCCTGCCAAGATTTATTTGCGTCTGCGCACGCGTTGCCCGCACATGCGGTTGCGAACGAACGTGTCATTTAATAGTTAGAGAAAAGGTCAGCAGTTGGACTTTATCGTGGATTTGCGGCTTCATTAAGGCGAGGACTTAGCAGAAAAGCGTTATTTTCGTCGAATAGTTTGTCTTCTCAGAGTAAAATCACAAGTAGATAAAAAAATACAGTGCATAATAGACTATATGGAAAAAGTTTAATTCGGGCGGATTTTTAAAAAAAGGCATTTTCTGAGAAAAAAATTTGTAAAATACTTACTGCTAAAAAAACCTACTGTTAACAGTAAAAAAAAATTACGTTACGTTCTACAAGTTTGAATCGGCTACTTTTATTTCTTTTTTTATATTTTACACAACATTTAAGAAAAACCCTCCAATTTTAAATTTGTCAGGTTATCTCCGGAGAGCTACAAAAATTTGTTGCGCAATATTGCACCTTAATTCATAGGGTATTAGGTTACGGTCTTTTTGGTTAAAATTGTGTTCGGTCATATTCTATCAACGGTTCGGTCTGAGGTTAGTAAAGCTCTATAAAAGTTTACCTTACGAGCAGGACTAATATAATTACCTGTTTAATTTAAACAAGTAATTATAATTTTTTTCAATTTTCATTGAACATAGTAATATGCCGCACCTTTTATAAAATGTCTTTATTTTTCAGAGTAGCATAACAGCACATGTGCTGCTATTTCATGGACGGTCCCCAGCCATACAGCCAAAAAGCGTTTTATGAAGAGGACCAGGAGATCGTATCTCTGTCCTTTTAATGTGAAGCAAATGATCGCCTGCCCTTACAATAACTGTCCAGTTTTCATCGCTTTTCCTTCTGTTAGGTAATTTTTATGTTATTAGTTAGTTACGTGGTTTAGTTGTGGCCTTATTTCATATCTGCTTGCGATATGCGCATAGGCAGGTACTTATCTACTGTACTATGGGTGAATGAACGAGTTAGGTAATGTTTTACAGAATATTACCTTTATCTGACGGCGATGGCGGTGCGTTTGCGCAATTTGACTATTTTCAATCTTACCGAGCAAACGATGTCAAGGTCTCGTGTGAATGAACTCTTATGCACGATTGCCAAACACCATACTACTTCATTTAGTGGTTGTAGGCACTGCGTCCATTTGATATTTTTTAGAAAATGCCTATATGACTTAGGGCCGGTATTTCAACTGTCACTATTCTTAGGAATAAAATTTAAGTGACGCTTAACTATACTTTAGCGTATTTCAACTTTCACTCAACACAAATTCGTTCCTGAGTAAGCTTAGCTTTATGGTAAAGTGAAGCTTAGTTAAGTGTAAGACTTAAGTTAAGAATGAAATACCGGCCCTTAGTCTCCAATAGATTGCAATTGCAGACGATCTCCATTTATCCATTCAAGTAATATAAATATGTTAGCTGCTGCCCGCTACTTCGCTCGCGTAACTTTGTAAATTATATACTAAAATCTTCCTCGAGAACCACCCTATCCATTGGTGAAAACAGCATGAAAATCGTTGCAGTAGTTTTTGAGTTTATCGCGAACAGACAGACGTGGCGGAAGACTTTGTTTTATAATATGTAAGGAAGGATTGGGAGTAAGTCTATATACTTAAGTAGTTGATATCAGTGTTCACGCATTCTTATTTCAGTAATTCAGAGAACTGAATGACTGAAATAATGTCTTGTAGATTTGCAGCTAGTATTCTAGCGCAGAAAATCACCAAGTACTCTTAGGTATCAAAAATAGGTTAGCATAAAATAAAATAAATGAAGTTGTTAAGGGATAAGAAAATGGCCTCAATAATATATTTGGTTCAATAATTTCATATGTTATTATTTGTGTTATTCATATGTTATTAATATTATTATTTGTAAGGTTATGGCAATGGAATAGAATTATTCTGCTTGCAGGTTATGCATATGTACAGCAATGTACGAGTATACAATGGCAGCTTAGGTCACCCACTAACTAAGGGTCAGCGCCGACGGACGTTGTGGCAACAATTTAAATTCAACCTAAGGTGCTCCTGAATACGACTGTATTTGGTACAATAATGACGGCGAGCGACTCAAAGCGCGGTCGAGAGGCGCGCGGCGACCAAATACAGTCGTGTTCAGGAACACTTTAGGTTGAATTTAAATTGTTACTAAATTAGTCTCTTCGCTGCCACTCCGCCTGTCGACGCTGACCCTTAGACTGCACGAGCGACGACATGTCTGCCAAATTTATATTTCAAATAGACAAATGGTCGACACAAGTCATAGAAGCAGACGAATTTATACTTATAGATAATTGTTATCTCAAGGTTGTAGAATTATAAATAAAATTTCGTGTTCGGCCGTTGTAAACATGTTTTCTGCACAATCGCTAATGTTCTTAATCAATCTTAAAGTTGGATTGTTTTTCACGAACCACGTGGAAAATATTTGCGTCATCACTTACACCATCTGTTAAATGAGTTCAGAACTAAACAGATTTTATTCCGAATTCTATATATAGCCGCGATAAAAAGTGTCATATTTATTTATCCAGAAAATGGTCTACCGCAGCGTATCAAGTTTCATCAAATTTGATTAAACGGATTATGCGTAATCGGGCAGCAAAATTATAAAGAGATAAATTTTTATCATAAATATATATTTATCCATCCTATAAACGGTTTTCCCCTAAAAGTTATAAAGATAATATTCTTATTGCATTTATTATATTAGTATGTACTCGTATATCTTATCCAGCATATTATTTATGACAGTTGCAAGAAAACACAAGTAGCTATTCTTATATTGATTTTGAAAAAAAAAACCTAGTTTTGCGTCCGTATGAAAACTCATTAATTTCGTATTTTGTATCTGCAAGTGTATTATAGTAACTATTTTAGCTACTTTAGCAATTTTGATAGCATTCGATCCTGAAAATATAAAGTGTGGGAACAATATGAGTATAGGAAATATCTATTACAAGCGATCATAGTAAGTGCATAACAATATCATACCGGTAAGTTACAAATATAATAAAGGCGATTTACACTCGAATATGCCGCATTTATTTTCGCCTCAGTGTTGTTTGGCAAGTTCCCTGACAAACATATGTTTCCAGAAAGGTCATCGGTCTGTTGAAAAATACAAGATGAAATTTATAGGCAATTTGTTTAAAATAAAGTGCTTTTTATAAGTGTGGTAAGTATAAAATGTTTTTCAAAAATATCTCTCAAGGACGCGAAGGGCTTTAGCTTTTACGAGAACGTATGGAGGTTATTAAATGAAAAATATCATCAGTTTATTTCATTATGGTCCAGTTATGGTCCAATTCAAATAACAGCATAAGTGCTGTTTTTCGGTGAGCTATCTCTTCCCAATTCCTTATCGCATGAATCCATTTTTATTTATTATGGTCGGCATTGCACATGCAGCACCTATTTTTTTATGTTAAACTTGACAGACAGGCTGACGGTCCACTTGATGGTGGGTGGCTACCGTCGCCTATAACACAAGCAACGCAATAGATGCCGACTACAGTAGGATTGAGGATAGGGATTAGGAAGGGGGATAATGGAAAATGGCATCCTCTACTCACTCACAGAAACACAACACCTGCAGCGTTATTTATAGGCGACGGTAGCCATGTGTGTGTGTGTGCGTGTGTGTGTGTGTGTGTGTGTGTGTGTGCGTGTGTGTGCGTGCGTGCGCGTGCGTGTGTGTGTGTGTGTGTGTGTGTGTGTGTGTGTGTTTGTGTGTGCGTGTGTGTCTGTGTGTGTCGCGGGCACCACCTAGCATTTAATAAAAAAATCTCAGGTTAACGGTTTAATATATAGATGATAAGTGGCAATAGTCGTCAACAATAACAAGGTACACAAGGCATTTGTAGAGAACTATCATTGGCTGGAGTGAGACAGGCTATGCACTTTATTTATCTTATAAAATTTATTTTAATTATTAATAAGAATGAGCTCACCTAAAAGTAAACACTCGTATATACCTATATTTATTTGTCTATACATTTGTGACGCATTCAAGTCGTAATCTCTCAACTCGAAATTTCTAAATGACCTTGTCGGTTTTGTGTTTATTTGCATGACTTTGTGTATTGTTACATTTTGTTATCTCATATTCCAACGAACGCCGACCAGTGTGAGAAAAAAATCTATTGAAATATGTTTAATGTATGTGAAGTATAATTATTACTTTTATATTTATTATATCTTTCTGTGATTCCATTACAAAGATATTTTAAATAAGCAATTTTTGCCGAAAACCTAGTTGTAGGGAATCTGTAGCATTTTTTTAACGTTAAAACAAACGTATCATTATAATACTAGCGGGATTACTCCGACTTGACACGAATCTTTCTGCAATTTATATATTATAATAAAAACCTTCCTAGACAATTACATAATAAAACATACGATGTGGATTATGAGCAAGGTAAAATTTTTTTATCTGTTTTCAAATAACAACTTTAAAAATATTTTACATATAAAATTATACTTTATTCTTAATACGTCAAGACTCAAATTAGTTTAATTAATTACAGTTGTTTTTTATTCAATGAACGTGTTCACATGCATGTAAGTACAGTGTGTGTATATGTGTGATAAGTATATACTTATACATATACATTTTCAGCATATATCTTCGAAGAAAATTGGAAGAGCAGGCACGATCGGATTTGAACCTGCGTCTTCAATCAACGATCACTGCTTACCTACATGATACATACCTATAGAATGTTTTTAGACCTAATGAGGTCTTTTGTGGCAAAAAGCCATTGGACGAGGATTCTTCTTCAGACGAGCTTTCTTGCAGGTTATGGCAGCGTGTCTGAGACCTCCCTGGTTTGGTTTGTATCCTTAGGCGAAGATAGTCATCGGATCATCACCACCAAAAGACTAGATCGTCATACCACGGTTTCGCCTGGGAACAATCGGGGGATTAGTAGAAATTAGTATAACACATACATAGCAATACTATTTATAATATATACTCTATGTCCATCTCGAATAATGTACGTTTTAAATAATAAAGAATTTATCAAATAGGGTGCAGTGCGGTTCCGGAGATTATATGTGGGGGACATATGAACAAACGTACAAAATCCGTTTATAATATTAGAATGAATTAATTTGAAATAAAAAAGAGTACACCGATCCGCAAGGATATAAAACGAAATAGCTTACAGATGAAAGCTCAGCCGGGATTGGATCCTGCGTCGGTGAATTCGTCACGACACTATTAAAAATGACGTCACGGCGACGGCGTCTACGTGAGCCAGTGGAGTTATCAGCAGCAGTGTGAGTCAGTGAGTAGTTAGCATACAATCGAGGGTCGCGGGTCGCAGGTCGCGCTACGAGAATGTGTTTTTTTTTTGTGAGTCGAGTCGGCGAAGGCTAAAATATAATTGTTCGCTTTTGTTCCAGTTTATCAATTTGGGTTCGCGTACGTGCGACCCCAATAGCTTATTGCCTAATGAAGGTACTCATTGTTTTAGGCAATAGTTGAAGGTTTAGAACTCTGCTTCTATGCTTCATTCACAAAACATAGGCTATATAATTGTACAAAGTTCATACGACTCTCGGCATTAAGGACAAACCTTAGAAGGAGAGAGACTCTATATTGTACAAGGAATTCCTGGCAAGTTCGATAGTCTTCTATGGTCGGAAGTGCACTTGCCTTACCTATAGCGTTACTTGTGTTATAGGTGACGTTAGCTACCTAGGATCAAATGGACCTCAGCCTGTCCATATAAAAAAAATTAAGATTCAAGATTGACTATGTATGTCAAGTTAATTATACCTACTAATGTAAAAAGAATGAAAAAAAAGCAATACCGCGGTATATAATATTCAGATAGTAAATAAGTGTGTAACTTTAGTGAGATAATATTACATGAATTTCAAATAGTTATCAATTAGCGTACTATTAGCACACATTGGTCTATTATTTCTCATAAAAATAATCTTTTACTGCGTCGTTTTTTAATAAAATAAAAACTGAAATAATACCTATACTTTTCAATGGCTTTGTTTTAGAGAAGTAATCGGGTTATGATCTAAGTTCTGTTCTGAATATGAAAGTTGTTTATGATTAAGTATATTTTAAGTGACATAAAAGGGGCAACGTTATTCTTATTTTTCGCAAATAATACAACATACTTGACGTCACGTGACGTCACGTCTAGTGGCTAGCTGTAACCCTAGCTGTTAACCAAACGGTCGCGGGTTCAAATCAAGCTAGGGGGAAATGTTTATGTGTTAACATTTAACAGAGTTTGTATTTATAATATGTATGTATTTACAAAAAAAGTAATCTATGTAATACATCAACTATCTGGTATCCATAATACAAACTTTGGTTGCTTAGTGTAGAACTACCTAAATGGTGCTGTGTGGAATTATTCTTATTATTATTCTTATTTTTCGCAAGTAATACATACTCGTATAAATAGGTATTGCACTATGTACCTAATGGGATTGCAATATAAAGAGTGATACGTGACGGTTGGTCGTTATGCACTCTATCTATATTTGCCGCTTGTCGCCGTGACGTCACCACCGTCCTTACAATCATCCGATCACGACGTTGTCGTTACGCGTGGAGACCGGTTACCACTGGTGTCCATTCCGGGTGTTTTGCTCATTTGTAGCCTATATTTTTGCCTGTGATACTGTTTCGCCCACAGCCCACAGCCCACAACCCACTACACGGCAAATTCACAACCAGTGTTAGCCTTAATAGGCGCATAGAAATAGGCTCAATATTAAGATGCTTGATTTCCATTGCAGCAGGTAACAAGATCGAGTTTAAGATGGGGTACAATTTTTCAATCTTTTCATTTCATTCAAGAGCAGTTAATATCATAGGCCTCTCCACGGTCGCCAGCTCACTTGCTCACGACGGTAGCCACCGACCATCAAGTGGACCTTAACATAAGAAAAAAATAGCACAAAGACCCAACAAAAAAGTTAAAATTTACAAATCCTGACATAGCAACAATAAGTGAAGAGAAATCAAGCGGTTGTCCTGGAAATTCAATAATGTCTGAGTAATAAGGCATAAATTATACAATAATTTATGTCTTATTACTCAGACATTTTTAGAATAGAGGGCTGTGTCCCAGCAGTAATTTAGACAAATATTGCACGAGCTAGATTTGTTCTATGGTGCTGGGACGACCTATAATAGCTACTGTCAGAATTTGAGTTTGACAGCAGTATTTTTGAGGCGATAAACAGTTATTTATTATCAAAAGACGCATCATTTGGGGAGCCCAAGAGGGGATTTCTGGAGTCACTCGAGCGCGTCAGATTAAGCTATGGTAGATTAATTACATGCTGAAAAGTGTGCATTTTAATAATCTGACGATTTGGTTGGTGGGGTTGGCGGGGGTGGGGGTAAAATTTTAAATACAACTCGAGCGCGTCAGATTTTCAGAGGGGATGTTAAGTGAACCTAAACTAAGCTCCCATTTAAAATTCAGACGATTCGGATGTAACGCAAGCTCGTGGCAGCTTTTTGAAAATGCAAAAAATATTTTTGACGATTCTCATTTTGTAATACTCGAGCGCATCAGATTTTCATACATTAATCTGACGATTATATGGAGGATTTTTTAAAATACAGCGCCTACAAAATTTTAAACGCCTGTAGACGCTTACCCCACCGCTGAAATGAAAAACTTCATATTATAACCTTTTTTTCTTCTTACCATCTAATCTTCAAAGTCCGATAGGTCCCCACGACGCTCGAGTGACTACACATTTAGCATCGTGGGCTCCCTAACCATTTGACACATTAGAATCTGTTAAGATTTCGCGGATTCAAAATGTAGAAAAATTATGGCCAGTGGTATGATAAAGTGGGTATGATCAAATCTTGTACGGATCAAAGTATGCTCGTATGGAGTGCAAAATTAGCCTTGGCCGAAATTGTGCAGGAAAACAGCCCGGCTTGGTTTTTCATATTAAAAGGCATATTGTGTTGTATATGTGAACACACATAGCATAATAACACAAAGTGTCTAAATGGCATGCCACTGTGTAATCGTTGGAACAAATAGTAGTGTAATAATAGACATTAAACAATTGATAAGTAATAATAAAGTTGACACGAATAGATAATATTTTTCTCGGCGTTCGGTGGTATCCGGCGATACCCGGCGCGAACCGGCGCAGCGCATACTGTGTGTACAATTGCTTTGTCGGCCGTCTGCCTGTCGTGAACTAATGAGGAATTTAGTCAATATTGGCACATCTGTTTCGATACATGATTCAGTCAGAAACGAAACGGCTTCGTGTTTTTTTTTTCTTTTGTGACAAGCATACGGTAGGCAGGTAGCGTTTCAAAAATTTCCAATTTTATTTTTTGATAAAATGGAAATGTGATAAACTGTCAATGGCAAGCAGTGAAATTAAGAGTAATCTAAGATTTTAAGACATGAATTCGCGTTTAAAATTGCTTCCAAGTGCAATTCAATTCAGAAAAGTTATGATAACAAAATCGGGGTATACATTTTGATGCTGCAGCTACATCCATCATTAATTAATTACACCACTTGATAGCTAAGGGATCAAAGAACTTTTTTCATTAAGGCGCTTAACTCTGCCTCAGAGGTCCCAGGTTCGATTTCTGTCAGGGCTTACTTTGAAAATGAACTTCGAAGTTAGCTCACATCTGGATCTAAAAAGTAGTGGTAGCAAGTAACCATTCTCTTGCAGAAGACCACTGTAAAATATATGTAACAGCATGTATGCTGTTGGTGAGTGAGTAAAGGATTTGAGAACCCATTTCCCTTCCTGTAGCACATGTGGTGTTACTTGTGTTAATAGACGACGGTAGTCCCATACCATGAAGTAGACCGTTAGCCTGTCTGTCAATGTTAACATTAAAAAACATGCAAAAATATTCTTAGAGAGTTGCACCGCAACTTCTGCCAACTGAGTTGGTTTTCGTCTATGGAGTTATCATCAACCTACTCGTACTGATTTTAAAAATTTTCCTAAATATAAATTGTATACTATAGTTGTGTTGGTCAATATTTTCAATCATCAGCCTATGTACGAGTATGTACACTGTACTTATACAGTACTCATACATACTCGTCAACGTATACATACACTATATACATACTCATGTATGTATATAGTGTATGACTCTCATGACAGATAAAATGTAGAAAGTCTACGCACCTTCGTAGCACTTCGTAGCACTCGAGGTCCTTCCCATATGAGACCTGCTACGAACTTTCGTAACGAAAGACTGCAGCGTATTTTTGAATTTATTCTAAACTAGCTGGCGCCCGCGACTTCGTCCGCGTTGAAAAAGAAAAAAAAGCCTATCCTGTGTCCCGTACGTCTAAATGTTTATCTACCAAGTTTCATGAAAATCAATTAATTCGTTTAAGAGTTATCGAGGAACATACATACATACAGAAAAAAATTCTAAAAATCGTCAATTTAGTGTCAGTATGATGTATAAAGCCTATAACCACGATATTTGAAAACAAAGTAACTTACTCTAACCCTTACAGATTTATTATTAGTATTGACTAGCTCGTGTCCGTGACTTCGTCCGCGTTGAAAATGAAAAATAAATAGGTACACCTGCGAAAATATTTGAGCAATAACGTTCATCTTCATCGCTGTGAATCTCTTGTATATGTAACGTTTATTTGTGAAAAGCGTTGAAAAATCCTAATGAATAATGAAATGTTAATACAGGTAATATATCTTTGTGCTTTTCATTCAAATCTGTTCAGCCTTTTTACGTGAATTTCGCATTTATAATACGAGTATTATATTAGTATGATAGGATAAAACTATTCGTTATCCGCGTCTGTACATAATATGTCTGTACCACCTAACAGATTTGGATTTTTTCTGTATTGCACGCACGAGACCGGGTTCAAGTCGTCTAGATAAAAATTAAAACAATGAAATAAAAATGTAAAATGATTTTAATCTCATTATAAGTGAAGCAACGGCATTAATTCCGCGTATTACAATGTTGCCACGTTGCAATTTTAATCGGAAGCCTTACAGTGTTGCCAGGTAAGCGATTTGTTGATACCACGTCAACGGTCTTCCTTTGCAAACAGCCTTATACCTTATTTGTTTGTTTTAACTTTCGGTTATCACCTAGTGCACTAAAAATTAAGACTTCACACCGTCGAAACAGCTTATTTTTTTATGATGAATGCAAACAAAAAATGATAAGGTTGTAGGCATAACTTTTTACATGAAAACTTTTATGCTCAGGAGCTACATGAGCTCATGAGCTCATACAGCCTTCTTTCATTAGACATTCAGACGTTTGGTTACCATCCTCATCTTGTCGAAATCCCTCTTTTTTCGAGCAAATGCTTTAAAACGTGGTTTATAATGCGCACTACCCAGGTTTTGAACTCCCTGCCGGTCGAGTCGGTCGAAATATTTTCAAAGTTCGAGAGCAAACCCATCACTGTCTGTCTGTTTGTCTGTTCGCGATAAACTCAAAAACTACTGCACCGATTTTAATGCTGTATTCACCAATGGATAGAGTGGTTCTCGAGGAAGGTTTTAGTATATAATTTACAAAGTTACGAGGGCTAAGTCGCGGGCAGCAGCTAGTCTTTGATAAAATAAAATAAAATATTCTTCTGGTAAAGTTATTTTATTACTCACATTCACATTTATAATATTACAAATAGTAAGGATATTATAGTATTTATATTTTAATTCACATAGATGTATATATATAATGTTTTACATAGATGTTAAATATTATTATTATTATTTTGTTATTTGTTAATAGTTAATAATTATGGATGTTTTATCTGAAATTAATGATTATTATTATCATTATTATTAATATTATTAGACAAGGTGGCAACACTTAGATCGGTCAATAGACATAACATAATCAGAGACGTTAGCACAGATAAAAGAATTGGTGACCTCCATTTGCAATACTTTATCACAGCGGATATATTATGTACCTTTTATATATATACTATTATTTGAATAAATTAGTGCACGGTGTTTGCAAAGGCCCAACTGCGTTAACACGGTGCATGCGAAAACACATTTTATCGCGTTGTCGATAGAACTGGTTATTCGATGAGGATCTTTTGTACAGTGACAACAATTTGCAAAAAGGAAGATAATAAAAGTGGGTTGATAAGACCGGAGCGAGCCGGTTTCGGCGATCCTATTACGTATAGTACTCTGCTGATAACAGAAATATGGGTTAATCAATTTATAATATTTATTGCATTAATTTATTATTAACTATCACGTGCCGGCAACTTCGTACGCTCTTTAGTTCGATTTTTAAAAATCCCGCTGGATCTCAAAATTTTCCACAATAAATATATTCCACATATATATTCCACACAATATTTTCCATATATTCCACAACAATATTTTTCTACAATCATATAATTTAATTCAGGTAATCATCAATACATCAGTGAAAACCGCATTCAAATCGGTTAAGCCGTTTCTGAGATTAGCGTGCACAAACGCACAGACAAACAGAAGAGGAGACAATATTTCTATATAATTATTATGTATATTGTCAAGGAATAAACCTTAACAAATTATTTGTTTCAAATATAGTTTTTACATATACCTAATATCATGGGCGTAGCGAGGTACGGGCAAGGGGGGGCGGCTGCCCCCCCCTAGAAGAGCGGTTGTTCTGTTAAACTGTAATTTTTACGAGCTTCATAGCTTGCGACGCTACTTATAAGACCTAAGAAAAGAAACTAACAGGCTTGAAGGCTGGCTTGTGAAATCCAACAATACGGGATGTGATCTCGCAAGTCTAGGCCAGAAGTGGGTTTTCTGCGAAAAATAGAAGTCTTCGAACAATATGAGCGATAGCTCATTCTGAGAAATTCTGCGAATGCAATTCTGAGAAAGGCGCTTACAGGATTTTATCTGCCAATAAAAATTGCAATTGTTATTAACAAAAAACAAAAAAAGCCATTTAGATTTTTGATGAAATCGCATTTTTTTAAATCATTATTGACTAAACAATAGAATGACAGTTTTTTTTTTCAAAAATATGAAACTAAGCTATTAAAAAAATCTTACCCTATATAGCTTTAATAAATCTTACCCACAATACTATTAAAAACAACGATGAAAACAATATAAGTAATCTAGGATTTTCTTTGTCTGCCCCCCCTTATATACAATCCTGGCTACGCCCATGCCTAATATTATTTTTGTTATCGGCTCTTCTTCTATCTTCCAGCAATAATAAATGGAAAACTTATAAGCTGAAAGATGTTGAAAAATTTCTCGTTATTTATCTATTCATACTAATATAAAGAGGAAAGATTTGATAGTTTGTTTGTTTGAATTGAATAGGCTCCGAAAATATACTATTTGAAAAATTCTTTCACTGTTGGGAAGCTTTATCAGCGATTAACAGACTATATTTTATATACACGGACGAAGTCGCGTGCCACAGCTTGTGTTAGTTATAATACCTATTTTAAATTTGCCACAATGAAATATTACTATGAACGATTATTTATAAATTTCTCATTCGCTCGGCAATCTGACTGAGTTCAAGCGCAGCCTTGGAATAGTAATACAAAATTTGATAAGAATAATAAAGGCGATGTATCTTATGAAATGTCTATCGCTATCGCTATCGCGAGGCACACGTAATAGGAGCCGCCCGTACCTACCAACTATATATAGGTCAATAGTTGATTGCTAGCGATATGCAAATACAACACGCTTTGTCTTGTTGCTAACCGGCCATCTTTATTATCATTTTATTTACACAACTGATACAGTAGCGTCGGGAATTTAGCAATTTAACATCTGCAACCAGAAGTGGGCTAACGTGGTTGATTATAGCTCATTTTATATTTATAAACTAGCGACTTCGTCTTCGTCCTCGTTGAAAAAGAAAAAAATGTAGCCTATCCTGTGTCCTGTAAGTCTTAATGTTTATGTACCAAGTTTCATGAAAATCAGTTAATTCGTTTAAGAGTTATGGATGAACATTCATACATACAATACCTACCTACACATAGATTTATTATTAGTATTGATGATTGATCATTAACCATAATTTAAAAAAAACTAATCTACAAACGGTTTGAGAAGTTGTTTCTGCGAGAAACAAACAGGGAACAAATTAAATGTTTTTACGCATTTTTGTTATCTACTAATATTATAAATGCGAAAGTTTGTGAGGATACATCAAACATATTTTCATTATTATCTTATGTTTTTTAAAATTAGTTGTTTACTTTTATATTGCAGTTTATTGATAACTTTTTGTGCTTACAACTGGTTGCCTTTAATAAAAAGTTTAGATTGATCCAGACTGCAATTAAAAATGACTGCAGTTAATTTGCCTGATGTTTTATAAGAAAGTTAGTTAATAGATTGGTACGAGTAATACATACCAAATCTACTGCGAAGTAAAGTATTAGTCAGGGGCACGTGAATCGCATAAAAACTGATACGATTGTCGGTAACAATGTTAAATAAATTGAATCGCTAGCGTTACAAGGTCGACTTAATTAGATCTACAATTAAGATAGCATCCGACGAAACTCGGCTTATGCTCTTTACTATGAATATGCAAGTGGCTCTGTAGTGCTGTGGGCGGGACATTAGCCACTGATTCCTAATTGTACAAAATCCATCCGGTTGCTGCTAACTTGACAACTCCAAATCGTATTGTGGAATCATGTGGTCTATTATAAATACTATAAGATTATTCTCAATAATTAATTAAGATAATTAAGAGTTAGAGACACACGGACAGGAAAGTGTCGCGCAATCAATCAATATTCAATATACTAATAATAAATCTGTAAGTGTAGGTATTTTATGTATGTATATTCCTCCATAGCTCTTAAACGAATTGACTGATTTTCATGAAACTTGGTAGATAAACATTTAGACGTACAGGACACAGGATAGGCTACTTTTTTCTTTTTTAACGCGGACGAAGTCGCGGACGCCAGCTAGTTCCAGATAAAATGAGGGATAAGTGAATGTACCTACGCCATAGGCTTTACTAACATGGATGTTGTCTTCAGTTTCCTGGAATTCGTCCTGCAAATGGTGTACTCGTTTTCACGGCAAAACTGCAAAATATATTTCATCAAAGGACTGTTTTCCAGGAAGTTTATTGTTCAAGCTTTTAAGAAAGCAAAATTTTGTAGTCGTGGAATATTTTTTGTAAAGATGATCCTGTATCTTTACAAAGGTTGCAAAGGTGACTACTACGAAAAAATGAGGAAAGATTTGCGAACGATTCGCTCCTCGAGTTCCCACGGGTGGAAAGCTGATCTGATTGTTCCGTTGACCACACCACCACTAGGTATAATATTAACAATGAATCACCGTCATTGTTGATACGACGGAAAACGAATGTCCGATGTGAACAAAGAAAAACGCTCAAGACAAAACTCCCGGTATTTTATTTACATGTGATTACAAATGATTGTGGCTCACTCGACTCACTCATAATTTCACACATTTTGCTTCGGATTGCGACACTTGAGTACACTCGCATGGCTTCACTGTAGGGTAAATGCGTCTATTCACACAGCACTAACACGTCGTACTATCTCACTTTCAAACCAACATTATTTCCTTCACGAGTGATCTTCGCTCGATTGGCTAAAGGTTCACTTCATGACAGGTGGCTACTAGCTACCGTTGCTTCAGGACACAAGCAATACCACAGGGGTGCACAAGCGTAGCCAACTCTGCAAAAATTTTAAAATTCGCTTGAATAAATATTGTAGTTAAGTGAAAACATCTTAAAAGCGAGGTTGTCATAGTTTGTCAAAGCTTATCGGAAAAAAATAATTTTTCTCATTTAGCTGTAGGGATAATACTTAGATCTTTCACTGGTGCATGCTGTGCCTCCACTAATTGCGGCGGCATCCACCAACTGCCTAACTAACTGACTAACTAACTAACTAAATAAATAAATAAATAGTTGCTACAGCTAGAATAGAGCTGCTGTCAACTTTTGTCTCGTTTACCTTTAATATTGTAATGTAACTATACCGACAAAACAAAGCATGTACTCATCGTTTCTTGGAAATTGAACCAAACATGAACTGTGTTTGGACAGCTGTAGCTGGTATTAGCTACATTTATACCTAAATTTGTAATTAAATGAATTTAGAACAAGAAACAGCTAACCTTTCCTATGTAAAATATTTGAGCTCGGTGAGTGCCTACCTACATAGGGTTTTAAAAATGACAGGCACGCAGACAAGCTAAATATTGTCTGCATTTTAGACGATGTAACATACACATTTAAGCTCGGTGAGTTTTGAAGATATCTGACAGGTAAACAAGGTATAGACTAGTTTGGAAAACGTTACATGCTAACGAAAGTTAGCTACAATTGTCGCTTTAATTACAATTAAAATCGAGGCGACAACGAATGACTCATGTAGAGGCTAAAATATACAAAGATGTTTATAATTGAAAATTCTTTCAGCCACCTGAACCAATATTCTTTCAGCTTCGGGAATTCCATTCAATCATGTTGTCAATATAACAGTTTTTGCACGGTTTTTTTCCAAGGGAAGTCTACCGATAAAGACTTTCTGGCATCGCATAAAGAATGTCAATTTTACTGTCACTAATGATATTGTAAAATTAAGGCCTATTTCACCAACTACAAGTACAAGTAAGGTGTTGATTAGTTACTTTTAGAAAACATTTTATTTATTGAATTATGTACTCGGTTTACTGCATCATTCGTTAGGCGTTTTTTTTTTCTATTTAATGTTTGGGACGTGTACCGCACAAACAAAGGTTAGTATATCAGCTAAATTATTCCCGGTGACAGGTACTTGACGTTGGTGAAAGAGGCGCTAAGTATTATTATATAATTGTTAAATCCATAGCCATGGCGACCATGCTGGTGACCGTTCTGAATTCAGCTACAAGTTAATTTGGTGTTTATATTATTTCAGCAATTTTTTTTTAAAGCTAGAATTACATGAAATTGAGTTTAACCATTTTAGAAAATATATTTTCTAAGTTCTGTTGGCGCCCGCGACTTCGTCCGCGTTGAAAAGGAAAAAAGTAGCCTATCCTATGTCCGGTACGTGTAAATGTTTATGTACCAAGTTTCCTGAAAATCAGTTAATTCGTTTAAGAGTTATGGAAGAACATACATTACATATATACACATACAGAAAAAAAATCTAAAAACCATCATTTTCATTTCTTTCTTAGAAGTTAACGAATTAATTGTTGTTATTTTTATATAGAAATATTTTTATATAGGCTACCGTCGCCTGTAACACAAGCGTCGCCATAATGTCGCTGCTTAAAATCAAAAGTGCCACAAATCAAAATTACACATTAATTTACAGGAGAGCTAATTGAAAAAAATTAAAATATTTTTTGTCTATTTTTTTTTTATTAGATATAATATCAAATGCATATTATTGAAGTAGCATTAAATGTTTTAAGTACTTTTATAATAAACTGAATACTAGAGAATATATAAGGATATTTATGTTACTTTTCAATATTTATAAAAAAAAAATTAACAAAATAAGTATACTAAATATTCAATATAACAACCATAAGTCTTGTTGCAACATACAATATGAAGGATTGTGATTTTATTTTTGCAATAAAAACATTTTTGGGTTTTTTGTTTTATGTCCCTTTAGTTTTTAAGCAGCGATGTATTGCAAGTGTGCTTCCAATAGTGTCCTTATCCAAGATAAGGGATCAGAAAGGATCAAAAAATGGGCTCCGGCATCCCTTATTCGCTCACGCAAACATAACAGCACACATGCTATTATTTCACTGCGGTAATAATCACCGATACTTTTTTATAAAAATAAAACAGATGTTTTTGTATTTACAATAGGGAAACAGACTTTTAGAAACTGCGCAGTTTATGCTAATTTCATATAAAACAAAACAGACATTTTTCTATAGTTAGTTTATAATTAGCTATCACAGTCGCTTATCGAGTTGTAACGTAAGCGTTGATACTCTAGGGTCCATGACCTGTAGCATAATAAAATTCGCCTTTTCAATACTAAATTCAATGAAATATTAATAGCTTTTTGTTATTTTTGGAAGTTCATTTTATTATAAAAAAAATATTATATATAAATATTCAAAATTATTGACATTTTTAATGCATGATTTGATACAGCTCATATAAAATTACACCATATCTGTACTAATGAAGATAATATTTTGTATTTTTAATTATTAAACTCAAATACTACAAAATTCTTTCACATATAGGAAATTTCGATTGGGTGAACTGATTTTGATGATTCTTTTTTTATTTGAAAGCTGGTGCTTCCCGTGTGGTCCCATTTAAATTTGGTCCAGTTCTGACAATGGCATCCATGACAAAACGGTTTGAAGTCGTTTTTTTTTTGTTATCACATTCGTATATTGCCTACATGCTATAGTTTGCCAAGTTTTGAGCTGTCTTTTAAGACTAAATTTGATGACGTAAAAAGCGAGCACTCAAAAATAAAAAGTATATCCGTTGGCATGTCAAAACAACAATAACTTTCACTTGATTTTATTTTTGTTTCAATTTAACTAAATCTGCTTCATTTATATTCATGTTTTGCCAAACTTGTATATCAAATTCTCATGCATACCTTTATGCAAAGTTTAATGCATTTAATATTGGTGTCCTTTCTTAAATAAATAATTTACAGAAAGAAAGATAAAAAGACGATACCATCTTATACTTTTCATGTTAGTCACCTGTAACACCTCATACATTGAAATGGCTCATCTTCTTTACATAGTATAAAACAGTCCCTTTATATGTATGTAGGCTTATATCTTTTAAACTACGCAACAGATTTTAATGCGGTTTTCACTATTGCAAAGAGCATAAGACGAGGAAAGATTTTATGTATAATTTTCAGAAAAAAGGCACCCCTGCGAAGCCGGAAGCGAGTCGCTAGTTGTTTGAAAGCTTTTTCTCTGATGTCCTATACATTCTGATAAAAGTGAAAATATATTAATATGTTGTAATTTATTTTATTTTTTTATTTTTCTCTTTATTTTTTTGTTTGTTTCTTATCTATTCGTTTGTTTTCTCCCTGACCCAATTTTCTGTGTAAGTATTAGTAACTTATAATTTATAATAATATGTTTTAGTAATTAGTGAAAACTTTGCTGATTTCGGTTTTTATTGTTTCTATATAATGTGTAGGGAGATATTGTATGTTTCCCTAATAATATATAAAAAATAAAAAAATAAAATATACATTACATATATTCCTTACGAACGTGTGTCAAATTAGACATGTATACGAGTATATCAGAAATAAGTAGCAATATATTTTCTGTGTCAGTCCACTTTAATTTTTATGTAAACATGCAATTTGCAACGGGCGTGTTGCTAATCAAACATAAACAATGTTCGCGAGCAATCTAAAGTGAGCCTTAATGCCGTACGCCATAAAGGGTATTTTTGTATGGACCATGAATAAGTCCGTAGGTATCAATCCTTGGGGTAGGTCAGCGACCCGAGTGCAGCGTACTGCAATCTCTATAATCGAATCAGGCTAAAACCTCACATCGAAGCATTGATAAAACAATATCTAATATTACATAAATTACATCTTTTTATGTATTTGTTATTACGTCAATATCTGTATTATTATTTCTTGTGTTATGCACTTATTTCTACAATTAAGGTATCGAAAGATTCGTTTTGGTAACTTGAATTGGGGTATCTATCTGTACACAACACCTTTTTTGGGAATCGATTTGCATTATAATTGGTATGAAAATTTATGAAAGTAAAATCAAAATTGTTACACGAATGCGTTTAATTTATGCGAGTTACGTTCTATTTTTTTTTTTGAATATTTTAGAATATCTGAAGTTTCAGATATTGCGCCATCTAAACAATGTTATTTAAAAAAGAACAATGTTGTTCTTGCGGCGTGTTCGAATTGTGAAAATTTAAATTTTATAATCGTTCAGAGTAAACTCCAGTCGTGTGTCGGAGCTGACACACAATTATTTTTTAAATATGCTACATTTTTTAAAAATCCCTGATTAAACCAATACAATCGACCTCGTAATACCAATTAATTCACAAACAATAATTTATTTCTCAATTTAAATCCTAATAAGTATCCTTCACTCTTAGTTTAGAAGCTCGGTTGATTCTTAAATTCTATATAATAAGGATAGGATAGATGACAAAAAGAATGATATGCTGAGTTTCTTTCGGGGTTTCTTCTGACAGCATTGTCATCTTGGCTTTTTTCCGAAACTGCTAAATTTCAATTTAAAATGACGATCATAAGAGTTTCTTTCAGAGGCCTAATTAATTGATAAATAAATATTTTGATTTGATTTTGATTTCTCAAATAACTGTCAAATGTATTAACATAAAGTCTGTTTTTTAATCTCAGACAAAAATTACACATGCAAATGTCAAGTTTGCATATAATGATACCATGAAATGTATGTAAAGCATGTCAAATGTAATGTCATTTTTGTCTGAGATTAAAAAACAAACTTTAGTTGCGTGTTGAGAAATAGACACGTCATTGTTCGACATTTGTCAATAAAAATGTATGCTATAGTAGGTAAATGTTACCCATAAAGTTTACAATAACAATAAAAGTGTTGAATTGCCGTGATTTATTGTTAATTTTAGCGTTATAAATAAAACGATTACATGCAAACAATAATGATATTGTAAATGTTTCCTCAACGTTGAGGCAGGTCAATAAACTGACGCACACAAGCGCACTGCTTTTCAGTTATTTGCAGGACTTATTTCTGGAAACTATTATATCTGGATGTGTCTTGGAGCGGTTACGTCATTAAATCCACTGTTGCTTGGGTCTTTCGATTTTTATAATTGACATTTTCAGCCTAAAATCATAGGCGAAGTTCAAGTCTCATTATATTATATAGACACTAACGGATTCAGTCAACAAATATATTGTACTGAACCAATGAATGAACTAGAGAAATATTTTACAACCTGGTCCCACCGTCAACTATTGAATCAATTATTGTGAATCTTAGGGATTTTTTCAAAATCGGTCTCACGTATATTATGTTAGCCTAGACTCTAGAGTATGTGATGTAATGTCCTTTGCTAATGTATGCAATGGATCAGCTAAACATATATTTGACAGGGATGCTGTATTATTTATGATTTATCTATGTTTACATTCATGTAACAGGCAAATAAATAATTTAAATTTGAAAAAAATATTTGAAAATAAATTTAATTCACCAAATATTGTAAAAGGTATAAAGTAATATAGAATTAGATAAGTATTATTAGAATAATTGAGCGCAAGCAACATGACCCATATCGGCGTCGGCTGCCAGGAAACGGCCATTATATAAATAAAGTGTAATTATCGCGTATTGCTGGTTACTCGACTCTTATACGACGAGTCATTTATCACTTTGTTTTCGTCGTACGAGCATCGGCAGATGCTTCGGCGTCGTCGTAATGCTAAAACACTATCTCAGCTCTTATCGACGTTCACCGACCCCGCAATTTATTCATAATTTATCTTCCTTGCTTGCTGCTCATATTTCAAAACAGCTCACTTATCAATGAACAAATCGATGATCTATTCGCCACAAGAAGATAATTGTTACAATATTTAACACTAATAGGCTAGGTATATGGTAAGTTCACAAAATAAATAAAAAAAAAACTGCCAGTAGGACGTAGGAGGTTAGAATTTCAAAAATTCGAAAGATTAGCATGACTGTGTTGTTACAACTTTGAAATCTTGATTAAATGGGCAATTTTTTTAATAACTTTTTAACAGACGAAGTGTCAAACATTTTTAACTATTACTCAATTAAACTTTATTTAATTTTTTTGTTACAAAACTTAAATAACAAATCATTGAATTGAATTTATGACTGCAATCAAGAGCATAGTTGTTTAAGGATAGACGAAAAAAAAGTGTAATATTTGAAAACTTGTGATTTTATGATCACATCAAAAATGTCTTCCAAGGTGTCGATTTTATTTTTTCTAGATGTTATAATTTAGCCTAATTGCCTAAACACACACACACATCACTTGTGGTTTGTGTATTGAAATGAAAATGTTACACAAAACCCTATTATGTAGGTTTAGACGATATCGTTAATTAAAACTGAGTTAATTTATCAGCAACTCAATAAGTGTGTGTTCATAGTCACACACACACACACACTGACACAACTCAAGATTAATATAAACAGCATAATTAGGTCAAGTCGATATTACATAAGTGCTATTAGCTCACATTATGTGTTTTGTTTGGCTTCGAAATTAACACATCCGCTGACACCTATTGGGACGGCGGATGTTTCTTTAACAATAATATATTAATGCACACTTTAAATGTATTTTTTTTAGAAGTTTCCAATATTTTTTATGCCTGCCGTAAGTAAAGAACGGTCAATTTCAGTTCAGTTGTCAGTAAGTGGTTAAAGTAGCAACCTTATAGTATTATTATATTACTATACTAGCTGGCGTCCGCGACTTCGTCCGCGTTGAAAAAGAAAAAAAATAGCCTGTCCTGTGTCCTGTACATCTAAATATTTACCTACCAAGTTTCATGTAAATCAGTTAATTCGTTTAAGTTATGCAGGAACATACATACATACAATATTTACACTTACAGATTTATTATTAGTATTGATAATAATACCATAAGGTTCAACGCATTTGTTACTACTGTAACGCGTAGATACCTATCCTTACTAATATTATAAATGTGAATGTAAGTTTGTTTGTTACGCTTTCACGCAAAAACTACTGAACCGATCACCATGAAATTTTGCATACACGTTGTCTGGGACACCAGAAAGGACATAGGATACCTTTCATTAAGAAAAAAAGGACTACTCCCGAGGGATCATGTAAAATAAAATAAAAAACTAACGCCTGGCCCAACTTGTATTTTATAGTTACGCGGAAGAAGTCTCATGCAACAGCTAGTTTTCCAATAAGACCGGCTAGAATCCATATTATGTCCAAAATATGTGTCCTGCTTGCTTATGTCGGTAACTTTCGTACGTCTACGTCTCTCCTCATTTCTAATTTGATCCCTCAGTGTAACTTCGAACATCCCTCTACATAGTTGAGACTGCATTTCAATGCCATATATCATCACTGGCAACACAGACATTTCAAAGGTTGTTCCTTTTAAAATAACAACCTTTGAAGCATAGCAGAACCTTAGAGGAGAAGCATCAAGAGGGCGAAGCGATACATCATCCACTCTGACAAGAGTGTGCAACTTAATTTTCAAAAAAGTGGTCACTATTGCCAAATTGATTGCCCATTGCCTTGCAGGGGATAGAGGAATATTCCTGACGTTGGAATTAATGCAAAACACAGGCGAAAGAAGATCTCAATAAATAAGTTTTAGCGCAGAGCAATGGTATACGAGTACGCTCGGTTTCGGTTCGTATGTAGGCCACTCCCTCGACATTTGCAAAGGTTACAATGAACTTTCAATTTTGCGCAAACAGTTTGTTCCTCGCGGAAATGACACTTAGGGTTGTACACCGTGACTTTTAATATTTAACATTTTTATACATATTTTAGTAAAATTATTTACTGACGTAGATTATAGGTACAATGTATTAAAAGAGAATCACGCATGTGTTTGAGATCGATGACAACATGCGTTTTGTAATAGATATGGAGTAAGTGAAATGCCTTTTACAAAAATATTGTTATAACTGATCATCATTAAAATTAGCATACCGGTTGGCAAGGATACAGAAAAAGACATAGAACCTAGAAAAAATAAACTCGAGAAATCGTCTAAAATAGAAATAAAAAATCAAGGCCTGAAAAAAAATTAAGTAAAAATTGGAAAAATTGTTTTTAAAAAAGGGCTGGGTTGAAGTCGCAGGCAAAAGTTATTAAAAATCCAAGACGTCACATGATTTGATGACCTTTGACCTTGTCACATATTTCTTGAGATTTTTAGCAGAACAATCTAATTATTGACAACCCTAGCGTGTCCTTCTCCCGCAGTGAAGCAATAAATCAGTAGTATGGCTCCCGGGCTATTTCCAGTACATTTGGTTGGAGACGGCGCGCGTCGATGAGTACTGCACGCCCGCCGGTAGCCATGGCAACCGGTTCAGGAGCCGGGGGGATAATTTTGATTTATTATGCTATATTTAGCCGGATTAATGGTCAGGTAAAACGGTATCGAACAGTTTGGCAAATAAAAAATACGAATAATAGAACATTCGAGATAAAAAAAGGGATCTGGCATCCCTTACTCATCGAGACAAAAAAGCACACATACTGTTCTATCACGGTAGACTTCTTTGAGAAGGTGTTGGTTACTGCGAAACGAAGTCTGCTACTTACCAGATTTAGAAGAGCCATGCAGGCAACTTTAAAAAGTTTACTTTTAAAATTGGACCTGTCGAGAATCGATTCCGGGACGCTTGAGACAGTGTGCTAAAGTACTTTGAGTTAACCACTCGACTTATACATATAATAATACTTTAAAATGTCAAGGAAAATAAGATAATTCAATGAATAAATGTCTAAATATATACATATTAATAAATAGTGTTTTTTTAAATTAACGTCAATTGAAAATTTTATAGGCGACACAAGTTGCAATGTTTAAAATCTTTTGCGTATTATAAGTAAGTATACTTATTTCAAAACCTTCCATTGCTAGACTTACCACTATTTAGTTCCCTGCGGACGTCGATGAAGTTCCTTGAATAGTGGCAGACAGGCAGACAGGCGTAAATTGGGCGAACAGAAACCATCCCTTCAGAATATTAACATTTGTCGTACAATTATGTGTCGTTCATTGTAAAAGTGAACTATCTCCTTGTAGCTGAATTTTAGAATAACGAGCTTTTTGCGAATTATAGTGTAGGAAAAAAATATAAGCATTCATTCATTGTTTTCATCTATGGGATTTTAATGCAACTATTGGTTACTTCACTTTTATATTGAAAGTTATGACTAAATGTGATACCATTAGGCAAGAAAAGATGGTTTTAAAAATAGGGAGTTACACCACTTTTACAATGAACGACACATATCTTAGTGCGAACGTGAAAATTGTTAGAGCCCTAACACTTGTCTGCAGCTTATTAAGATCAGTACTTTTTTTATTATACTACAATGTAACTATTATTATCCTACTAAAATTAAAAATGCGAAAATTTGTATGTAGTGATGTTTCCTTAATAACGCAAAAACGACATAACTTATTTGGATGAAATTTGGCACACATATAGTTTAATTACTTGGATTAAGACATAGTATAATATTTTGGCTGAAAAGTGTTAGATTTCCGAGAAATCGTCTAAAAATATAAAAAATTCGGCGCCACCGTCGTCACAGCGATGAAGATGTCAGGCGTTATAACTCATATGATGATAGTTCGGGATAATAATGTCTATATTCAATTATTTAGATTTAGACGGGCGAAGTCGCAGGCAAAGCTAGTCAAATAACAAATTGGTTCGAACGTTAATATTACAGAAACGTTTGCAATTTATGTAATGTATTCGGGTCGAGATCCATCGGCGCGTGAAGTCGTAAATTTGTGGGTAGCGCCGGTTGTCAGCGGGTAATGGATGGCGAACGGTAGCGCGGGATGCATTAATAACATATTATATTACACAATGAATATTGTTTACCGATGCTCGCTACTTTGCCACCACATCAGTTACGTAAAAGCAAAAGTAATGTATGTACTTCCACTGTGGTATTACTTACCGCATA
The DNA here is from genome assembly GCA_945859745.1 of Synanthedon formicaeformis. Classification (NCBI taxonomy): domain Eukaryota; kingdom Metazoa; phylum Arthropoda; class Insecta; order Lepidoptera; family Sesiidae; genus Synanthedon; species Synanthedon formicaeformis. Next base: position 10,672,979 of record OX243969.1, on the reverse strand, counting down.
TAATATGTTATTATTGCTCATTCGAAGTAATATGATCGTTTGAAAACAATTTATCTACGACAATAACAATTATATTTAATATTGAATTTAATGTTTTATTTTTATTAAAAGTATTAAATTAATCTGTGTAAGCATGTGTCTGTTATTCTATTTTTTTTATGTTGTACTATTACATATTCTCTGGTATAGATAACCACAGAGTAGTCTATGCTTAGAAAGTAGTCTGTGCTTATAACACAAGCCACAAGTGTGATGGCGACCTTTGTAGGATTATTAGGGAAATGGGTCCTGGCATCCCTTACCTACTCATCTAAACACAACAGCACGTGTGCTGTTATTTCACGATCTTCTTTTAGCGATTGGTTCTGCTCAAATGACTGCAGTGTGCTCTGCTACTACAATAAATTACTTAACATATTAGATATTTTTGAAGTATGGCTATAGTGTTAGAATACACCTAGGCATCAGGTCTTATGTTTTAACCCTAGCAGGTGTGCTATTGTGGGTGAATATTTACCTCATATTGTCTCACCTTGTCTTAGATATAGGTTCTTAAAAACTCAAAGTGCTTATTGCGAGTTGACCGACGTTTTATCCATAAAACACCTCTAAAGGTAGATTTATGGCCACGGGGAACACTTTCTGATTTATGTCATTATAATTATAGTAATGTCATGATATTTTTGGCAGTGTTGTTAACGACGAGTTGCCAAACTAAATGGCACGGCCGTGTTTATTTATGCCTTCACCTTGAAAAGGACTCCCGCTGACTTACATTCGGCATAATATCGACTTTCGTAATTTTGTAATGGGTACGCCCAAAGTGCTATGCGCCCGGGTTGCACCCGAAAATACATCGGCTATTTCAATTCTAAAAATACTTCAACAATATTACAAGGGTGTAGCCAGGATTGTATACGGGGGGGTGAGGGGGGCAGACAAAGAAAACCCTAGATTATATTGTTTTGATCGTTGTTTTTAATAGTATTATATAAAATTCACATCCCGTATTGTTGGATTTCACAAGCCAGCCTTCAAGCCTGTTAGTTTCTTAGGTCTTACAAGAAGCGTCGCAAGCTATGAAGCTCGTCAGAATTAAAGTTTACCAGCGAAAGACCGCTCTTCTAAGGGGGGCAGCTGCACCTCCCTGCCCGTACCTCGCTACGCCCATGCATTATAGAATCTCTCTCTCCGTGTCTCTTCAGTCCTGAAGGTTAGCCGTCAACTTCCTTAACCGGTCCCTGTCAAGAGCCAACTGGATTAGCTCTTCGACCGAAGCATTCCCAACCCACTCTCAGATATCTCTGAGCCACGACTTTCTCCTTCGCCCAGCGCGTCTTTTCCCTTCCACCTTCCTTCACCCATCAAAATTCTAGAATATTGATAAATATCTTGATAATATATATATTAAGTAATAAAGGCAAAGAATATATAGTATATTTATATCCGCACTAGCTGTGCCACCGACTTCGTACACGATGGAGTTCGTTTTTTGAAAATATCACAGGAGCCTGTAAAAAAGTATCCCATGTGTAATCTACTAGGTAATAAACTTCACCGATTGAGGATGGCATTATTTTGTAATTTTATTAGGATTAGGATACCTACAGATTAGTACTTATACTGTATTATATCTTAAAAGTTTGTGTTTGTATACCAAGTACCTATAATAGCATAAAATATTTTAAGAATAAACAATAAAGAGATATATTTTTTCATCGCTTATGCTCTAACTCGTAATGCGGGGTAAATTCGATTTACAGCCCTAGGAAGGGGTGCAAATTTGAATTTGATCGAATCACTCGTTCGGCTAAATGGCAAAGAAATACCGATTCTGTCTACATTTTCCATGTTGCGTATACCATTTTTATTTACCAATTTATCTATATCGAAAATATGCTTTCCATCTATCATAAATGCTATGCTATTGCCTTTCTTATCCAATGATTTTGATATGGTTTCAACCAAAGGAAAGAACGCGATATTCGCAGGTTTGTGTATCCTTATCCTTATCACTACATATTATAAAACAAAATCCTCCGCCGCGTCTCTGTCTGTTCGCGATAAACTCAAAAACTACTACATCGATTTTCATGTTTTCACCAATGGATAAAGTGGTTCTCGAGGAAGGTTTTAGTACGTAATTTACAAAGTTACGCGGGCGAAGTCGCGGGCAGCAGCTAGTACCTAATAATACAAGACTTTTCGTCCTCAGCATCTGAATTTATATTTTTTATGTAGGTATCGGATAAAATCAAACTACCATACACTTTCACAAAGTTTAATTCCAATAATTTGAGCGGTTACAGAGACTGGCGAGATTTTATACATTAAAACATTGTGTCGACCATAAGAAGTCATAATTTTTTGGCATAAATATAATCAGTCCTGTTCGCGGGCACAACTACCGTTACACAATATCATTTTAGTCTTAATGCCTCAAAACAAATACCTTCGAAAATATCAAAATTGTTGGATATTAGATTTGTACGTGACAATTTGTTTATAAGAATTTGTATTATTATACACGACCGATTATTTTTTAAGTGGATCTAATTCTGTGTCTGAAAAGGGCTCCCGTTTAGTTTCCTGGCAAATGTCTCCCTCTGAATTCAACCAATTGACTTCAACGTAATCCTCATTTTGGTTCGTATGGCGTCGCCGTTTAATAGCCGAGATCAATTTTAGAACGCCCATTTGGAATTCGACTGTTTCATCTTCATCAAAATCTTGCAGAGATGGGATGATTCCTTTAAAGAAACAAAGATGTCTTTTCCGGTTACTGCCAACACTAACAGCTCTTCTACTGTGAAAATGTTCGCATTTTCTCTTTTTCCCTGGAGGTAAATGACTTTCATCTTTTCTTGAAGTCGAATGACTTTCATCTTTCCTTGAGGTTGAATGACTTTCATCTTTCCTTGAAGTCGTATGACTTTCATCTTTCCTTGAACTCGAATGACTTTCATATATCCTTGAAGTCAAATGATTTTCATCTTTCCTCGAAGTCGAATGACTTTCATCTTCATTAGCTGTTATCATGTCTTCGTTATCAGAATCGAGCTGTAAGTATTCTGTTGTATATTCTAGTTCCGTTTCATCTTGTTCCTCTCTGTCCTGCTTGTCGCTGTTTAAGAATTGTAACTGATCAGCGAACACATATTTCTTTATTTTGTGTCCTTGACCAGTCACTTTGTATGTCCGAATCCTTCTACAGGATCTCACGTACGTGTCTCGAATATTCCACCATTTTTTAATGACATCTTTTCCTGTAATTCCAAATGTGTTGTTGTATTTTTTACATGAATATTATCAAAAATATTATTTTTTTAGTAGGGAAGTAGGAAACTGTGAATAGTATTTACATTATATCATTAACATGGTATATATATATGATAATTATTACCTACTATATATGATAACTGGCTAGCGGCGACTTTGCCCGCGTTGATAAAGAAAAAAGTAGCCTATTCTGTGTCCGTAGATAACGTCTGTAAATGTTTATCTACCAAGTTTCATGAAAATCAGTTAATTCGTTTAAGAGTTATGGAGGAGCATATATACATACAATACCTATACTTACAGATTTATTATTAGCATTGATTGATTGATATTTATTTTTTAATACAAAAGCTTCTTCACTTATACAAATCTACATTATCAGAGTAACATAGGTTATATTTTATTTTCAGAAAAAAATGAGAAATCTACGAGAATTTCAATAATGCATAACAATCTGTATTCGTTACTTATTAAGTATAACTAGTTACATGACTATATCACAATCAGGCAATGTTCAATAAAGGTTAAAAAATAAGGTATCACAATTTGCATATGAAATTCATTTGTGTTGTTGTTTGTAAGGAATATATCCAAAAACTACTGGACACTATAGAGAAACTACATTATCACTAACAAAAACTTTTATAAAGTTAGACGAAATCGTGTGCAACAGCTAGTTTTATATATTATCTGACCATTCATTTAATTGGAAACATATACTTAAAAGTGCTAATTTTAATAAATTGGAATTTTGGGTTGGACCTATCTAATAGAAACAAATAAAAAGTGTATAATAACTACAATCATAACAGGAAAATAAATGATTTACATAAACTATTGTAAGGTCAATCCATTATGCTGTGCATGCTGTAATTGTTTAATTTAGTCTTTGTCCAAAACGTCAATGAGACCACAGCTTATAATTGGACTGTGGTTTATTTGGTCTGTAACAGATGATTTGAATGAGCTTGACTTGACATTGACAATTATCATTCGAATATGATTGTAAAAGAATAACAAGGGATAATTATTTGTATTGATAGATAATGATCAAATGAAACAATAAAATGTTTGTTATCGATACTAATAATATAAATCTGTAAGTGTAGGTATTGTATTGTATGTATGTTCCTCCATAACTCTTAAACGAATTAACTGATTTTCATGTAACTTGGTTTAGCATTTAGACATACAGGACACAGGATAGGCTACTTTTTTTCTTTTTCAACACGAAGTCGCGGGCGCCAGCTGACTCTTTTGATAAATCTAAAGTAACTGACTCACCGAACTCCTTCTGATCCTCTTCGCTCCGTAAATCGTAATCCGAGTCGAGTTTTCGGAATATCTTTCTCCATGCCTCTTTGGTAACCGATTTATCTTTGTACAAAGCGGAAGACTTGTCCCATATCGCCGGCTTAGCTTTGACTAGAGAGATCAGATATCCAGAATCGATGTGCAACTGCAACGTCATTGTTCAACAGAGAGCGATACGCGCGCACTCGGAACGATTTCGTCCGACACTGATTCGTGACGGTGCGGTGAATCGGTGAGTCGGACGCCGCGCCGATGAGCGAGACGGCGGAGGACGGACGAGCGTTGTCTCTATCCGAGGCCGGAAAGACCTTGTTCGTTCCGGTTATCGGAAACGGAGCCTTTTATTGCTAAGCATAGGGTTGAATTGCGTTAAGTTTTTGATTTTTATATTTTATTTTAATGTGAGCTTCATACAATATTTATCTATGTTTACAAAATAAGTTGTACTAACTGTAAAAGCGTACCCAAAACTACTATGTAACTAAGCCTAAAAAGAAATTTGGAACATAGCTATGGGTCGTAATAGCGACCCGCTCTCGGTTTCGCACGGGTGCAATTTTTTCTAAAAATTATACATAATTATATGTATTGAAACCTTCCTCGTTTATCGCTCTTTCCCTTAGTGAAAACCGCATTAGAATCCGTTGCATTGTTAAAATTATCTAAGCGTACATCTACATATAGAGTGTAAAGAAGAAGCAACCGCTATGAAATTTTTTGAAAGAAACTCGGAGCGGGCCGCTAGCGGTTTATATTTTCAGATTAATGATAATGAAGATATAACAACTACCTATGTATATTGTTGTCCTATCAACATCCAATGTCAAATTTTTCAAATGTTTAATTTTCATAATGTGTAGTTGAATTGAATTGTATTTGAGCAGAGTTTTTGTTGTGGGCGTGCACTAAGGTCTCTAAAACAGCTGAACAATGGCCATTCGGCATACTCATTAACTATTGTTTGAGTTCAAAACAAAAAAGCAATTGCAATAAAACTGTCATATTGATTAAAATCTTTCGTCGTTACTCGACTGTACTCTATGAACGACCGAGATACGAGTCACGGTACACTCAGGGAAAAAACTTTATTTTCTACGACAGAGAGCAGCAAGCTAAATTTATAACTAAGTTGTCTAAAAATGACTAGATATCTTTAAAAAACATAATTTAATAAAAAAAAAGTAGATTTAAAATAAACATACGATTACGATACACATATAGCGTACTTATTGATGAATATTGTAGTTTTATAATAACAATAAAATTATTTTACAGAGTATTTAAACAAGTCACTAGAGGGCGCTCTATTAGAAGGAATGCTTAACTTAAGGATAGTTTAATATCTCAATAACACTATATAATTAATCAAATGTGTAATTAATTACATAAAATAGCCTTGTATAACCAATAATAAATTAACAACATAATTATGATTGAATATTAAATTATATTGCATTCGAATTGGGAAAACTTTTAATACTTAATATGAAACGTGTATACTACATTATTAATAACCGCTGGTACATAGTTAATAATGACGGTTTATCTGATCTTATCTTAAGCACTTTGGCGGTTTACTTGATGGTATGTGGCTACCGTTGTATCTCCAATACCATTCAATTCAAATACGCTGCTTGCCCTGATGCGAAATAAAAAATAAATGCGCAAATTAATTAAAATAAAAAAGTCAGTTTCCCTGAGTGTACCGGTCGAAGGGTGTTTAATCTAGCATTTAATTTATACTGTGGGGCGGCGGCTCGTTGGAGTTCTACATTTAACTCTAACTTGTAATTTACTTGATGACTGTCTGTTTGTCCATTTGTCGTTTCCTTCGTTGGGAATTGGGGTAATTAGGGGACGGGAAGGGAGGTGCGGGGAAGCGGGTCTGGGGTAAATTGAACCCTGGTGGCGTATGATCAAAGTTTTACTGCTATAGTTAGGGATTTATTTCCTCGAGAGAAATTCACTTCAAAATCATACACAGACTTCTTAACCTTCTAATAACGTATGTTTTTGTTATTACAATTACCAAATAAAATTAGACAGTTTAGCGGACATGCAATGGTTAGACAAATAAAAAAAATAACCGATATAACTATAATTAGGTAACTAAAAACTCGTAAAAAAAACTAACTTAAGTAACTTGTTACCCATATAAATTTTATCTATCGTTTAAATATACTATTATAGTACAAAGTTTATGCGAGCCATTATAATAATTACATCATTTTTATGGTTTACTGACAGGATGGCCATTTACTTGACTGACTGTCAAGTACCTACTTAATTCGTAAAACAAGTATTTAAATTATGTAACAATATGCTCGACTATAATATGTGTATGTAAAAAAATATGAAAAATATATATAAATAAATCAATACTAATTACTGAGTAAAAATTAGTAGTTAGAGTAATTGGACGAATTCGCAGGCACCAGCTAGTACTACTGTACTAGCTGGTGCCTGCGAATTCGTCCACGTTGAAAAAGAAAAAGTAGCCTATCCTGTGTCCTGTACCTACGTCTAAATATTTATCTACCAAGTTTCATGAAAATCAGTTAATTCTTTTAAGAGTTGTGGAGGAAATATAATATCATTGCATACATACATACGAGTATACAGATTTATTATTAGTATTGATTGATTAACCTATAAATAACTTGACTATAAAACAAAACAGTGCGGTTTTCGTACGTTTATTTAAAATATTCTTTTACTAATAGAAAGTTAATGAAGTCTAGTTTAATTTAAATTGTAACAAAATATATTATGTTACGAATGGGTAATGTAGTCGTAAAGATAAAAAATGGTGAATACAATTTATCTGTGATCTAGTGGAAGAGGTGTGACGGGGCATGAGGGGCGGAATGATGCCCGTATCATCGTTGTTGCCCCAGCTAAAAGATGATTCGTTCGATAACCGTGCAATAAACAGCTTAAACACAAATAATTCTCACTTAAGGCTCTTAACGCTCGCTCGTTAAATTTTATGTGCTGCGCCTTAACATCATAACCGCGAATAAGATAGCTGGTAATTATCATAAAAGTTAATGCTTCCACGATACTTGCTATTTCACAGGATTAACCACACGAGCCGGCTTAAAATATACGCGATTGCCAAATTGCCTATGTACTTTCAAGTTAATACTTCATCGTTAGATAGGTATTGTTTTACGGGAAGCTAGGAAACATTTAATTTGTAGTAAATTATTTTTTTTTTAATAGAGATGGGTTTGCTCTTGGTCAGTATCCGGCCGTGTGGCAAAGATGAGATAAGGCCTATGATGGAGCCAGTTCACCCAGAAGATTCACTCCAACTTTGAAAATATTTGGGTAATATGAGCTCAGGTAAAAAAAAATCAATAAAACCTAATAAAAGAGGCATAGTTTTGACTACGATAAAATCAATCATAATGAAATACAGTATCACAAATGCAAGGCATGGGAGAAATGACTACAGTATAGGCTTGGATTACATAAAAGAGGCATGGTTTTGACACCACAATAAAATCATAATGAAATACAGTATCACAAATGCAAGGCATGGGAGAAATAACTACAGTATAGGCCAAAGGACCTACTCACTAAGCTATAGATGAAAATGAAAGGGGTTGTTACTGTCCACTGTAAAGTTAATATTGCCCAGCCACTATAGAGTCCAGATATATAGGTTATAAAAATTAACATATTGAATTGAAACGATCCGAGGGACGATAAAGTTAACGCACCGTGATAGGAAGCAACAAAGGACGCGGTTCGGGGGAAAGTGACCAGCCAACTGTATCTCCTTACTCTTACCGCGTCGCCATTATCAGTCACGACACGACATCAGATACAGATCGGATATCGGACGATACTGTTCGAATATCAATACTAATAATAAATCTGTAAGGGTTGGTCATGGAGTAAGTTACTTTGTTTTCAGAGATAATTATCGTGTTTATAGGCTCTATACATGATACTAAAATTAAATTGACGATTTTTTGAATTTTCTTCTGTATGTAAACGAATTATCTGATTTCCATGAAATTTGGTAGATAAACATTTAGACGTACAGGACACAAGATATAGGCCACTTTTTTCTTTTTCAACGCGGACGAAGTCGCGGGCGCAAAAAATAATTTGCAATAAAAAATATTGCGACTATAAATTGAGATATAAATCAAACTACACACAGTGTGCAAAATTTAATTAAAATCGGTTCAGTAGTTTAAGAGTTCATCGCGGACAAACAACGTGACACGAAATTTTTATATAAAATGTAGAGGACAGATAGATATAGATGTAGATTAAATATGTATGTGTAAATTAAACTATAACATAATTTATTTGGAAAACTAATTGCATGTTTGAGCGTGATGCAATATTATTGGCAAAGGTGTAATGGAGACTGCGCATACGCACCGATGGTTATCTGGTTACAAATGAATTATGCCTATTTACGATAATAGGTCAGATAACACTCGTGTTAATGTACATTTTAATTTTAACTTAAAAAACTGTTTCCGTGAAATTTGTTCCACATTATGCTCTTCAATTATGTTTTCATACGATTTGATCGTTTCGTTGATCGCGGTCTATCACTAAGATAACTTACACTTAGGCCCTCTTTCACCATCTGTCAAGTAGGCTAACCGCCATTTAATAATAATAATAATAATAATAATAATCATTTATTTCAGACATAGAATATCCATAATTATTAATATAGGTATATAGGTATTAACAAAATAATAACAAATATATACATCTATGTGAATTATAATATATAAATATTATTACATCCTTACTACCTTATGTGAATTATTTAAGTTAGTGGTCACCGGGGATGATATACCTTTGTTTGTACGGTAAAAGTCCCAAACATTAAAAAGAAAATAATAAAAAAAAATCGCCTATCAAAGGATGCAATAAACCGAGTGCATAATTTTAATAAAACATAAAATTATTTCCATAAAGTAACTAATCAACAACCGAACCATAACTTGTAGTTGATGAAAGAGGCCCTTAGGATAAGAAGAGGTCCGTATTTTAGTTAGTTGCCTATTTCATAGTAGGGACGCAACCCTATGGAGGACAAGAACACGTTGTCAAACCTCACAGCATGAAGGGAACTTAAAGTTAATAGTTGCATATGATGACACGTTTGGTCTAGTGGTTAGTAACCCTAGCTGTTAACCAAACGGTCGCGGGTTCGAATCCCGCTAGGGGCAAATGTTTACGTGTTAACATTTCACCTTTGTACCTGAGTCATGGTTAGGGAGCCCACGATGCTAAAGTACTCGAGCGTCGTGGGGACCTATTGGACTTTGAAGATTGGATGGTAAGAAGAAAAAAAGGTTATATGAAGTTTTTCATTTCAGCGGTGGGGTGAGCGTCTACAGGCGTTCAAAATTTTGTAGGCGCTGTAATTTAAAAAAGATCAGGAATTTCAGCTGAACCGTCTGTATGAAAATCTGACGCGCTCGAGTATTACAAAATGAGAATCGTCAAAAATATTTTTTGCATTTTCAAAAAGCTGCCACGAGCTTGCGTTACATCCGAATCATCTGAATTTTAAATGGGAGCTTAGTTTAGGTTCACTTAACCCCCGCTCGAGTTGTATTTAAAATTGTACCCCCACCCCCGCCAACCCCACCAACCAAACCGTCAGATTAATACATATCCGTTATCGGAGACACGTGGGGTATATACAATGGCAATATCTGACGCGCTCGAGTAAATCCAAAAATCCCCTCTTGGGCTCCCCTACCATCATGGATGTTTTGTATTTATAAAATGTATGTATTTACATAAGTAATCTATGTAGGTAGTATATCAACTGTCTGGTATCTATAATACAAGCCTATAGTTGCTTACTGTGGAACTAGATGGTGATGTGTGGAATGTGTGAAGATATTTATTATTATTTGGTATGAGAAACCATTTTCCTTTTGAACATCCTCTTTTCTCAGTGTGGGAAGAAATTTCAAGGTAATGCATAAGGTAAAGCGATTCTCAAATTTAGTTTAATTTTGATGTATTGCCTATACTTTCTCTCAATCCAGACTTATTGTATTTAGTATACATAGTTGAATAAATACATATCAGTATGTTGTTGTTCATACCTAAGCTAGTTTACGGCTTGTAGAACATGTTTCTTTAATGTTTTTAGACAATTCATAAATAAACAGTGTTCGTCCACTGATCGATTTGAAAATAATTATTTCGAAGGTGGAAAAAGAAACTTTTCCATTGTTTTTATTTGATACTTAACAATAAAAGCTCGTCGATAGCTATTATTAAAAAAAAACACACACACAAGCGAGAAAAAGTACTGAACTTTGATTTTGTATCTATTTATATATAAAATTAAGTTTAATGAAATAACTAGGAAACTAACCGTGACAACAAAATTACAAAAAATCATTAGATCTAAACATATTTATGAAGATTTTTAACATTTACTTCTATTCATTAAAAACAAAGAACATAATTGAAATTAGTTGTGAAATAGCAGTTGAAACTTTTTATTGGAATGAAATGTCTCAATAAAGCTCAAAGTTAGCGGTTAGAGCATAAAATAAAAGTGTAATGACACACCTACAACAGGTCACCGAGTTTTATGGCTGGGCCATAAATTTCCAAACTCATTAATTTCCGGCTATATGCGTGCGGTGCGACCACGGTACGGCCATGCGATCTACCATCCAATGGGCTTCGGACCCTTTGGACCCACAAGTTTTGACCCGCTGAATAAAAGTGCCCGTTGGACCCACTGTGGGTCAGAACAATATTTTATTAAGTTTATTTGACGACACGTTTGGTCTAGTGGCTTGGCTAGTAACCAGCTATCTGTTAACCAAACGGTCGCGGGTTCAATTCCCTCTAGGGGATTTATTATTTATTTATTATTATTTATTTATTTATTATTTATTTATTTACAACAAATGTTTATGTGTTAACATTTTACCTTTGTACCTGAGTCATGGATGTTTTGTATTTATAATATGTATGTACATATTTACTAAAAAATAAGTAATGGATGTACGTCCGACTTTACATCATAACGCCCGACATCTTTATCGCTGGTTGCGCCCAAAATTTGTATAATTTTAGACGATCCTTCGGAAACCTAAAATTTTAGAGGATAAAAAGTATCCTATGTATGTTAATTAGTCCAGATATAAAATAAAGTTTAAAACTATATGTGTGCCAAAATTTCATCCAAATCTGTTGAGCAATTTTCGCGTGAAAGAGTAAAAACATTCATAAATCCTCGTAAACTTTCGCATTTATTATACTCGTATTTTTGTCAGACGTTAAAATATTTTTCTATGACAAAATTCCACAAGTCATGTCAACTCTCCACTGAGCTTACAATCCACAATGCGCTAGCGGGGTTAACTCTAGTCCACAACTCATCACACAGAAGAGTAGCCTGTGCCAATACATTGTTGGCTGACACAGATAACATGGATCAGTGTTCATGACAAGCACACACGGTTAAAACAAAATAAAATAATAAATAACTGGTCCGCGTCTCTTTGTTCTGCCGATCCGTGGAACAATAGGTCCAAGTTGTGATGCTCGTAAATCTGTCGCGCCATTGTTGTGAAAAACAAAACACTCTCGATCTCTCACTCGCACTGACCAACTCAATATCTGCCGTCTCTTTCCCACGGCTAACTTTTCTAACATCACTGTGGAGTAGGTATGGCTACTGTAGTCATAATTATTCCTTCTTTACCTATTTCTTATAAATGTGTCCTCAGTGAGGTTGTCAGTTCTTTTTTTTGTTTTAATGGTTGGTGGATACCGTCGCCAATAACACAAGCAACGCCACAGATGCTACAAGTGGATTAGGCAGAAATAGGTCAATGGTCCCTGAAATCCATTACTCATTAACTAAAACATAAAAGAAAGAAATTAACTCGCTCGAACAGGCGAGTTATCATTTACCATGTCAGGACTGGCACAACTATGAAAAAAGTTCATTTTCAACCGACTTCAAAAAATTAGGTTCTCAATTCGACTGTATTTTTTTTATGTTTGTTACCTCATAACTTTCGACTGGGTGAACCGATTCTGATGATTATTTTTTTATTTGAAAACTGGTACTTCCCGTGTGGTCCCATTTCAATTTGGTCCAGTTCTGACAATGGCATCCATAAGAAAAGACCATGAGACGGTTTGAAGTCGGTTTATTTTTTGTTAAAAAGAGTTATCAAAGTTGACTCTGCCGGGAATCGAACCTGGGACCACTGAGAGCAAGCAAATCACTTAACTATGGTAAAAGTTTTGTTATAGGTATAATCAACCTGGACGTTTATCAGGCCATCCCTCAGGACGCTTCTTACCCCGAGACTGTTTCTGTCACCGATGGTTTGATCTATCGACGGTAGAAATGGTATCTGGTGAGAATTACTTAGGTTAAGTTTGTATGTTTACAGTCGCTCCTCAGACAGTCAAATCCAGCGTTGATTTCAATAATTAAATCATTTATTGGATTGAGCAAAATGGAGTAAATTCACAAGAGTACTTCATACGAAAATATTATATTAATTAGAATAATTACTGGCAAGCAAAAGCGAATTTAAATACCCACACACATTAATGTTACCGCAAATACGCAATAAATTACACCAATTTAATTTACATTAATAATTAATGCGAATACACACACTCACTCACACAGACACACGGCATACACATACATAAACAATCGTTTGTAAATAACAAACAATCGCAATCAATAAAATGATTGTTTCCCAACGTTTGCGTTCAATTAATGCAAAATTACGGCGATTGTTAACTAGCTTCGCGTAAACATGTAATAAATTGTAATCAAGCGGTTCAGCCGATGGCCCAATTCATAAGCGATAGCGATACATTCTTTAAACTGATAATAGCGGGGCATTTAAAAGAGGCCGTGACATTTTGTGTTCATTTGAAAATTACTTTGAATAAGTACTTACTTACACTTAGGTTCCAAAAGTAGATTTTTTATCATCTAAATATATTAAATTAAATATATTAATTATTATCAAATAATGACACTAATAAGGATATCGAATAATATTCTTGCTCACCTTTACTTTTATATTTTGTATATATGTATTTTTTATATGTATGTTTGGGAGTTAGAGAACTATTATTCCTTGTAAAAATTGCATTCACTAACAATATCTGTAATTAAGTTCGTGTTTTTTTAAGGAAGTTTTACTTCTAATCTTTATACTTATTTCTTCCACTAACGTTCTTTCCACTAGTGAAAACCGTATGAAAATCCGTTGATTAGTTTTTGAGATAATCGCAAACATACATAATTATGATCTATTCTTTTTCTATTGATCAAAAATGTAAACAAATATAGCATCGCCATGGTCACTGGACTGGTCACTGGTTTTAAAGATGGAATTTGTACATTAGGCATTATCAAAGAGCGTTGACTCAGTGGTTAACTCATTTAGAATTTGTTCGTATTATTTGTTTAGTTCTATATCGCGAATTGTTTGTTTACCTTTTTGATCAATGAAAAAAGAATACAATAGAGACATACATAGTCTTTGACTGTGGAGAAGTAAAAATAAATAAACGCTCGAATGCTGTAACTTGCGTCATCCCTAACCGATCGCTTAACTGTTAACTGCAGCTTGTCATGACATGTTTTGAAATTGTATTGTATGCATATACACCTCACCTCATGCATAATTGCACTCGTTTCTGTTTCTATGCGTCTCAAGTGACGTAACTTTACTTTTTTGCATAGCGATTTAGCTTCAAAAAGTCACAGGTTTTTCTTTATTTTAAAATAATTCTGGTCTGACTGTACATTTTATAGCTTTCCATTGTTTAACAGTAGCGGGTCAGAAAGGCACTAAAAATCATCATATTGTTCTGACCCATGGGTCAGACGGGTACTTAAAAGTGGGTCCAACGGGCACTTTTTATACAGAGGTTTAAAACTTGCGGGTCCCAAAGTTCCGAAGCCAAATTATCGGAGAGGTACGACACCTTGCGTTACTTATTGTGGTCGTAAATAACATATAAATTAACTTTTTTCAGTAAATAATGACGAATATTATATATTAAATCTTGACGAATATTAAATGTTAAATCATGACGAATAATTAAAATCATGCTTATTTATTATTAATATTATCTACCAAGGTAAGGATTGTCACATTATTCCAATGATTTTATTTTAAATCTTTGCATTATTCCTATCTCTATAAGGATGTGAGAGCGATACTGGTCCAGGTCGAGGTCATACCAATAAAATTATTTAAATTTTACTAATGTTACTAATAGTAATATATAATATTTGTATACTAATATATATAGGTATCATCAATACTAATAATAAATCTATAATAAGTGTAGGTATTGTATGTATGTTCCTCCATAGCTCTTAAACGAATTAACTGATTTTCATGAAACTTGCTAGATAAACATTTAGACGTACAGGACAAAGGATAGGCTACTTTTTTCTTTTTCAACGCGGACGAAGTCGCAGGCACCAGCTAGCAGCTAGTCTATTATATGTAACTAGTAAGAGAACCTACATAATTCATCCTTCTTATATTACAAAAAAAAAAAACCTGATTATTGAGCGACTTCACGTCCTTGGCGTGTTAAAAACTAATAAAACCTAAATCTTAAACAAGAATACGAAACAAACTAATCTATTTTGATTAAATATTGATTTTACAATTTTGCCTCGTTCGCCTCACTATTCCTTCGTAGCTATATTTTTTGATTTTCGACCTTAACACAATGCTGTATGGTGTAGTTTCGCTGTGAGGCGATGAAACGAGCCATAGTCACGAAAATGATTCAGTGTTTAGTGCTCACGCACTTGGGGTGGTTTGTATACGCAAGTGGAGTTATGTTGATTACAGGCTATTAACGATTATTAAAAAAAAATATTTTGTAAACATAATACGCCATAGGATAGCATAGCATAGGTATGAAGCGTGTTCCTTGAGAAATACAATGTAAATTAATCATTACAAATGAACGTTTAATTTTCTCTCTCTTTAATTCTCTCTAAATTTCTCTCTATAATCTTTCTCTAGGATCAATAATATAAAAAAAATCTAAAAATATTATATTAAAAAAATCAACTCCTATTGGTGTATTTTTTTAAATCTTTTACTTTCGTAATTATATACTCGTATGTATGTATAAATGACGACACGTTTGGTGGTTAGTAACCCTAGCTGTTAACCAAACGGTCGCGGGTTCGAATCCTGCTAGGGGCAAATGTTTATGTGTTTAACATTTTACCTTTGTACCTGAGCCATGGATGTTTGTATATATAATATGTATGTATTTAGAAAAAAAGTAATGTATGTAGTATCAACTGTCTGGTATCAATAATACAAACATTAGTTGCTTAATTTGGAACTAGATGGTGTTGTGTGGAATGTGTGAAAATATTTATTTATTATTATTATATTTATGTATATATACTTGTATTCAGCGGACATGATTCCAGAAATTTATGGCTCTGGAATAATCCATAATAATGTTATAAATATAGTTATTACTGGTGGTTACTGTAAAATAAACTGTAGCAGACCATACAGTAACCACTGTATAAACAATGGTTACTGTATGGTCTGCTAAATACTGAACCAATTCGTCTATGATATTGGACTGAGGCGACCACAACCTTAGACCTTCCAGCGGGATACCTACTACCTCAGGATATAATATTATCCCTACTACATGTTATGTTTTTCCTGACACGTATTTTGTGACTTTTTTGTACCATTTTTATCTTGTGCTTTTTGAGACTTGATATTCCTTTCTAAACTTCTTCAAGAGTGCCAATGATGAACCTACGCCCCAGTAAAAAACTTCCGTAACCGTTCAAAGTTTTTTGGAGTACTGTCTGGCTGTAAATGGTATACTTGGCTTTTACTTTGTTCCTGGATGACGCCCGCATTATCTTTGTGACCTTTTCAAATCAAGGTGACATCCACAATGGCTGCACAGTCAGAGCAAAGGTGCTGAACTAGTGGTTCACTGATTCTGTCTGCGTACTGTCTGCGTATTTGATAACATTTGTCCAGTTTTATCGCGGTTCTTTGAGCTTATATTAGTATGTTATTATATATTTGATAATTTCAAAACAAAAAGTTACGCGCAGTTTCTATTATCGCATGTACTTAAGTATTATTTCAAAGGAATATATTAACCGATGCAACTGCAAAGAAAAGTGCAACTGGTCAAATTTTGTCAACCTGGTCAAACCATCACGGGTGACTTCCACAGGCAACAATTGATACGTTTAAAGCGAGCTATAGCCGAAAAACATCCGAGTATGCGACCAGACACGAGTCCATAATCTTCCAACATGACAACGCACGTTGCTATTTTGGCTAAAAACTATTTGGGGTGGGAAATTCTGGCTCACCCGCCTTTATAGCCCAGACCTTGCCCCTTCCAAATACTTTATTTCGATCGATGCAGAATGCTCTGACTAGAATACACTTCACGTCACAACAGGGTGTCAAAAATTGGCTCGATTCATTCTTGGCTTCAAAATTCAATTTTGATTACCAGAAAGATGGGGAAAAGTAGTGGCTAGCGATGGACAAGACTTTGATTAATGTGTTGTCATTTTATCATTCAAATAATTCCGTTTTTTAAGCAAAAAAAAAAACGGACCGAATTAAGTTGTACACCCAATAATTATATTATAGCTACGTTTGTGACGGGCTTTAAACACAATGCAAGTAAAATACGAGTACTTTTCGCTGTACAAACTTAATTTGTTTCCGATTCACGGTCCATTACGGCGAAGCCAGCGTGTGTTATAAGAATGATTTATTTCTTTTGCCCTCAATTAGACGATTCGCCACAGTTGCCTACAAAACCAAACAGTCCACCATTACTTGGTCTCCGACGCCTCTTTAAAGACGATACAATTTAATGCAGTTCAACAGGTCTCGAACCGATTGTCTTCTTTTTTCTCAGTTTGGTGCCATAGATAATCGCGTTTAAGGACGAATACGTCTAATCAAGTTACAATCGGTAATACGGTGAAATATTTTATACTAGCTGTGCTCGCGGTTTCGTACACTGTGACTAAAAATCACACTAAAAAGAATTTTCTATGAAGTGTCGTGATAGAAAAAGTAACAAGGAGATTAGTTGCTAAGTAATAATAATAATATTTATTTATTCGAGTTACGCAGACTTGTTTTTTTTTTACAATAACCTATACAACCTATACCTACTTACTTTATAATATTATAAAGAGACTACTGGGCCAAATTGGAAAATTGTTTCACCTATAGAAGCACCTGTAGTTACACGGGCGAAGTCACGTGTAAATGTGTTGTTTCAACTTCCGACATTTTGGGTTAAAATTCTCGAAAATTCCAATTTTATTTTACGGTTCCTTTGCAAGAGCAAAATTTCACTATATTTTTTGACACTATATTTACTCTGATAACATAAAATGTTTATACTTTGGTAATTAGAATAAAATAATTTAATGTCACCGTAACAATTTAATAAGCATTAAACATTCAATTAGACAAATGAAATTTGCAATGGGATTTTTGTATAAAAATTGTCACCTTGAACGAGAAAACAAATAAGTCTGATGTAATTTTCCGATCTCTTTCATCATTAAATTTCAATTGCATAATTCCTCTCTTTTGATAAGACGCTTATTAAAAAAGTTATCGTGCGCAGACGCAATTAATACTTCGCGTCGCATTCAAATATCTAATGTTAAAAGAAAACATTAATATTCATTTTAAATTATCCAACTTATCAAATTATAAGATACCAGCTATTCCCTTTGGCTCCGTCTGCGTTTAAGGTTTTGTCATAAAATACAATAATGGACTTGATTGACAATTAAATGTTGAACCGAAAACTTACCTACTTGTAGTCTATATCTATATATATTATAAAAAATCAAAATCGAGCCCTGTCTGTGCATTAAATATTTTTTAAAAAATTTACACGTACTATTATAATTACAAATAAATTTCATTTTTATTTTTTATGTTAGGGCTGACAGACAGGTAGTCGTCTATAGCACATGAACCTAGAAAAAACAACGGACAAAGTGAAGCATCGTAATGGCAGCGCGTTTTTATGTGTGCGTTTCATGTGAAAAGTGATTCCTTGTTCTTTTTTATCACGTAAAGTGTTACAGGAACATTTCACGACGCGGGTGGCACAATTAAATAGTTATTTTAATTACTCATTACGTGTGCATTAATCAACGAAGCAGCGTAATGGTGGACGCCGAGCTTACTATGACTTGTACGAGTGGGCGTTAACGTGTAAATACACGTTACCGAGCTTACTATGGTGCTTCACTTTATTAGTATATGGAATTCCGTCCATTGTTTTTTCTAGGTTCATGCTATAGCACAATGCCTCTTAATGCCATCCTCTATATGGCTAAAATTGAAAAACAAATGTAAAATTAATCTATACTTTGATCTATGTACAGTTTGCATGGTGTACATGTAAACATAGTTATGTAACATGGAAATGTTGCTTTCTGAATTTTAATAAAATTTTCAAAGTAATGAAAATAACAATTAATCTGCTTACTTACAAATAAAGCATGACGAAATATGGGACTGGATCCAATATACTTAGATACTCGTATTGTAAAAAAAAAAACAAAGATGACGCAATCCTCATTGGAATTATCACGTTAATCAAACTTACTCTTTTGTTTTGGTTATATTATACACATTTTAAGTAAGTTAAGTTAAGTAAGACGAAAACGAAAAAACAAAAACGGAGGAGGTGCTCAATTCGACGCGTATTTTTTTAAACTTTTTACAGAGTAGTCAGATTTTGATAATTCTTTTTTTATTTGAAAGGGTGTATCCCCAAGGGGGTCTCATTTAAATTTGGAAAAAATCCAACCCTAAGGGCAGGAAAACAGGGGATGATTTATTGTTTACTCACAGATTTTAATGCAATTACAATTAAAAAAAACTAATAAAAAATTAAGCATGCAGTAAATAGTAGATTATAGCCACAAAAAATTATAAAATAAAAACTTTTTAACAAAAAAATTAAACTCACTCTTTACGTAATTTTTGCTTGTTTGGCGCCGACTCAAAATTACTTAGGTAATTAGTTTAAGAACTTTAGTTATTAAGGTTAAATAAAATTATTTTTTGCTTTTCAGTTTTTTCGACGGTTTATTTTTTTGTTATTTTTATGTCCAGCAGTGGACGTCCTGCGGCTGAGATGATGATGATGATAATGATTTTTTTGTTAAAAAGTTTTATTACGTAATGTTTATAGGCATAGCAATTTATCAAAGGCTCCATAGAGTTTCATGTAGTTCATTATAGTATGACAACGGGTCATATTTCTTCAGTCAAATAAACAATACTTGTGAACTATTTTTATTTAAATAACTAGCTGTTGCACGCGAATTCGTTTGCGTAACTTTATGAAATGTAGCCTATGTTACTCGCTGATAATATAGCTTCCCAAAACAGTGAAAGAATTTTTCAAATCGGTTAAGTAGTTTCGAATCCTATTCAATCAATCAAACAAACAAACAAACAAACAAACAAACAAACAAACAAACAAACAAACAAACAAACAAACAAACAAACAAACAAACAAACAAACAAATCTTTCCACTTTATAATATTACCCACAAAGATAAGAGAAAAATCTTCTGTAATCTGCAAAGAGAAAGAGTCACATACTTAACGCGATTAATTAGTACCTACATGTCAAGTCAAAGAAAAAACAAAATGGCGTAGAAGAAAAACATGTCGTTCGCTCGCATCGCTTCCGTTTCCGGTGACGAATAGGGCCCCGTTGACGAGGCGCAGGAAGTTGGAGCTGAAAAACAAAGGCAAAGGTAAAATCAGGAGAGAACTTTTCATGTGGCCTTTGGGAGTTTTCCGAACACAATAAAACGAATGGACGACACTGACATTCGTTAATGACATTAATTGTATGGTATAACAAGGAGGTTTTGTACCAAAGAAGAGCCTGATCCTTTAGCTCTTCCTTGATATAGAGATGAGAGTACGATTTCAAGGTCAAATTTTGTGTGACACTTCAGTGCAACGATCACGTGACACTTCTTGTAACGATTCTTACGAAGAAGTTTCACTTCTGATTCTGTCACGCGCATATTTTTTTTATGATTTACAACTTGATATGATAAAACAGTAACAATACAATTTACACTCGTCAAGAATTCCTTTCCTATAACACTCGCTACTCAAGTGACATCTGCTCACATTACCACGAGCACAAACAAAATTATAAAACTGATACATTTACACGCTATAGGTAGATGAATTCATCGTAATTTATCAAATGAAATTTATTCCTTTTGTGATATTATATTGTTTGCTAGTCGAATTATAACTTTAGTTGTTAACTAGCTGCTGCCCGCGACTTCGCGCGCTTAACTTTGTAAATTATATACTAATAAAACCTTCATCGAGAACCACTCTATCCATTGGTGAAAATAGCATGAAATACTGCACCATTGGTGCAGTAGGCACCAATTTTTGAGTTTATCGCGAACAGACAAACAAACAGGTGCGGCGGAGGATTTTGTTATAATATGTAGTGATTATTGATTTGGAAAATAAAAAACTTATAAGTTCACGAATAATATACCTATTTGTCGTTTGTATGTCAGGCATGGCATTTCATTATAGGTTGAGTCGGTCAAAGTTGTTGGGGTAATTTCTTGGGGCGAAGTTTGACACGCGGGGGGTAATGACCCACTAAAGTAAATGGGCTTTATGTTGACATCATCTTTTTGTTTCAAAACATGCACAGTCGATCTATTTATATATTGGTCGCGCTTGCTTAGCCTTAGCTAAGGTTACATTAATACAAGCCTTACATTGGTAGCCTTAGCCTATTTATTTTTAATGCAAATCAAAATAAAACGTAGATTCTAGGATGAATAAAATACACTTATTTTCCTTGACAATGCACTCGATTTCAACATATAGATTTTTAACATTGGACTTAATAATAACTTCAGTTATTTTTTTCTCGTTTAAAGTGTAGCCCAATATATAGTGGCAATACCTACTCATTATTTTAAGAATTTGACTATAAGTTTGCGAAATAACAACACAAAATAAACGCCAACTGTACGCGGGCGACTCTGTTCAATTTATTAGATTAGTTTTGGGTTATCCCCCACTGTTCAATGTTCGGTGTTCATTTGACAGACTTGACAGGACAAGTCTTGACACGATATTATTACGATATTAGAAAGCTCGAATAGTTTTGAATAAACAAAAAAATGTGATCTAAGACTTTGAATGATAATAAAATGTTTTCTCTGACCTTTAACCACAGTACATAATGCAATTATGACAGCTCATATCGCTGGCGTGTGGCTACCGCCGCACCGGTTTTGGTTTCCAGTTACGAATGCAACAAAACAAACAAGATAATAAAACGTGTGGTATAGCAATTATACTGATCCATTTATAGGTAGTGTATTTTTACCTAATTACTTATAAAATCATCTGTCCTAACCGAAAATAAAGAATCATAGCATTCTCTGTAGTCTAAATTCACAGGTTCTTTTCATTTTGCAGGCTAAAATGACACAATTTTTTTACGAGCGTTCGATACGTATAGGTAAGTATATAAAACAACTTTATCTGTGATCCAAAACTATCGCTCTTCACAGTTTTTTGCACCTCTCACAACCTCTCAAAGAAAAGTTGGCATGCCTGATAGATGATCGAGAGTCACTGGAGATTTATACGTCTTCGTCCATCTTGATTCTTGTTTACTTTTGAACTTTATGAATATATGAAATGATCTGATGAATTGCCAACTTTCGCAGATCGCTGTGGCCAAAGCGGCTTACGTAATGAGCGCAAAAAATTTGCTCGTTTGCCATATCCACGGCGAAGAAAAAAAGGAAACATTGCGCTGCGGCTAGATGAAAAATACTATGATGTGAAGTTGAAAAAATCACAATCTGCAATCTCAATAACAAGTCCACGATTTGGCGTCCAGCCAGCTATCTGTTTTGCTTCAATCGGCGCGTGCGTGCTACAGGCGTGCTACCGGATTATTTTTACGCGGAGAGATCCCAACTGCCAATGCCGGTACGCATAACACGTGTCCGATTCTCTACATTTTACTGGAATCCTCCATTCCTATAACCCGTTTTCATAGAATCGCCTCGAGATGAGATCTGCAGGTACTGCTCAGTAGCGGAATCCAAAATCAAACTACCTGCCTAGCAGAGCTCTCTTACAACTCCACCGAAAAACTACTAATTAAATGGGTTCTGACTGATTGATGCATTATTGTCATTAAATTGGTTGTCCAGCTTACTACAGCAGAATGCAGACAGGCTAATGCCTATGCTAGGGGCTCTGAAGAAGTTTAAGCACTGTTTATAGGTATACATAATGAGTCTGCTTTATTTCAGCAGTCGGCTTATTATAAATGAAGCCATGTTTAGGACTGAAACGCAATGTGTCCTGCCACTACTTAAGATCCCAGATAGAGTAAACTTCATTAAGCCGGGAATATAACCTGGAACCTCTGACTATTCACAATGCTTTACTCCACCGTTAGAGCTTCTGATCCTAATTTATATGAGCATTCACGAAAACTCTCAAGTAGACTCACTCACTGACTCAATGACCGCAATAAATCTACCTGCAAGCTGCCGTCCCTAGATGCTATAAAATGGGATAAAAATATAGTTGTAGCAATAATACGTTCCCGCGTAACACAAACCAATCCTTTTCTACGAACCGTGGAAAGTGCTTAAAATCTAAAACAGATGATCTTATTTACTTTGCCATCGCCAGAAAATCTATAGAGAAATGGACACGTGCAGTTCATTGGCCGCCACGTGTATGCACTACTGACATCTTGGCAGCTGCTTTTGATCCGTTTTGACATTTATGACAGACGCTCGATCCGGTCGTATTCGTATTACGATACTACAGTAACACGACGCCACGAAGCTTGCTCGTGCCACGAACAGATCTGTACTTTATTGAGTCTCAACAAAACAAAAACCGATTTTTATGTATCAGCGAGAAATACATTAGAATCAAATTGTTTCTAGTCTGATAACAACTAGATGTCCATGAAGCACGCATTTATGAAAAAGGACTACTTTTCACTTCTTAAAAGGGGGATCTTCTTTTAGGAACAGCGTTATCTGGTAATCTTTCTTCACTTGCGTGTCCAGTATAACAATACTTCAGGGTTCTCTTGGGATTATCGAGGCGTTCGTAATAAGGTGTCTCCCTCGCAATACAACTACTCGAAAGCGCCTATTGTCTCCTGAAGGCGTTTGCGAACCAGTAAGATTCGCTGATGCTGCGATATTAGGAATAAGTCTATCAAACTTACAATAATAATAGTCACCAAATTAAATAAAATTATTGAATACTAGCAGTCTATTTCCGTCTTCGTAAGGGTGCAATTTTTTTTGTAAATTATATATAAAAACTTTCTTCGTTTTCACTCGTAACTCTTTCCACTAGGGAATACTGCATTAAAACCTGTTCACTAGATTTTGAGATTATTGCGAACACACAAACAGACTCGGCGAAGGACTTTTTTTTATATGTTAGGATAACACTATGAACCACATAATGTCTAAAATAGAGTTATTTGTATTAAAGAGCAAAGCGATGCCAAGCACATTGAATTTCATATATTCAATGGTGATGTGTTGGCACAACATCAATAGTAATTAAATCAAACAATGTGTCCCATTACAATGGTGATGCATTATGGATACCGCGATAGCGCAATAGAACAACCGATTGAATATGAAAACATGGATACTGTTTGCAAAATGGGTGTTCACATTGTGATGCTACACAGCATTTGCAAATAAAAATGGCCGAGTGCAAGGAACTCGGCACGTGACTCGGCCGCGGCCATCGGACATGCATAAACCACTTTCAATTATCATTAATCCATTCAGAGAGGACTGCGACACTACAGCCTTCGCGACAACAAGGGCGCAAATAAACAAATTCTGCCTCCAACATTCAAGAAAGATTGATATTTGCAAAAGTTCTTATTTTTTATTTTTAATGGTTCATTTTTGTGGTAGGTCAGAACCGTCGACCATATAATATGACAGATTGAGAATAGCGAATGGTTTCCATTGTATCTTCTATGATAAGAGTTTGATTATTGCCTTCAGACACTCTTCTAGAAAAGTATGTATTTGTCTTTCTGCTTTTTTATGAAATATTTGTTTGTTTGTTTATTCATTATAAAGCGCAATATTGTAAAACGCGAGAAAATTCTGACGTACACATTAGAATATTTGATACTGAGCTTAAATTTAAAAACTTTTTTTTAGGAAGTGAAGGGGAAAATCCTTGAGAAGGAATGATTCGCTTTTTAAACGGGATTGTTTCAAACAGACTCCATAATTTTACTCCATACTCCATAATACTCTCTCGAAGAGAAGAGGCATTAAGTGTATTGGATAGGTAAGAGACATAGGTGTCAACTGCGCTCTATCACCACGCCACATCCCTCTGCGGCGACGCTTCGAGAGAACGTTATTGATGCCCTCCGCTGTGATGGATTGCACGCAAATATCTCCAACCAGTAGGGTTGCCCCTTTAACGACAAAAAAAATTTCAATGGTATAAGAATCACCCTTTAGCTGAAAAGGATCGTATATTTTTTTTTATTAGAGATGAGTTTGCTTTTGGCCAACATCGAGCTGTGTAGCGAAGATGAGGCCTATGATGGAGCAAGCTCAACCAGAAAAATGTCTATTCACACGAACTTTGAAAAGATTTGGGTTCCTTGGAACTTGGAACCTTGGAACTTTATCGTTCAATATTTTCAAGTTAAAATCGACAGACAGGCTGACCGGGTCAACTTGATGGACAGTCGACAAACAGGCTTATAATTGTAGGTAGCTTCAATCGCCCATAATACAAGCAATGTCACAGGTGCTGCACAGTGCTACCGATAAATTAATAGATAGATTACATTAGATTAGATTTAGGTAGTACATAGGATGTTGCTTGGAGCTGTTATTGGTGCATGCTGAGCTTCCTATAATTGCGGCGGCATCCGCCTTGTGCTAATTATTTTGAACAGTGTGTTATAGTTAGATGTCTGCCTCGTTGGGGGCCTTGTATAATAAATAAATAAATAATAGTAGAATTTAGAAGAGATAGAGCAATGGGCTCCGACATCCCTTACTCACTCACCGAAACATAACAGCACACATCCTGTTATTTCACTGTGGTCTTCTGTAAGACCCTTACAGACACTTATGCCTGACTGGCGGTGGGCTGACAAATTACTGAAATGACTGAAACGCAGTGTTCCCTGCCACTTCCTCCAGATGTAGACCAGAGACAACTTTGAAAATTTGTTTCTAAAGTTGGCCCGGCATCAGTCAGCTCGTCCGGAACACTATAATCGTAATTCGTAAGAGCGAACTAAGTAATGCATCGAATATGAAAATTGATTCATTTGATTCTGTAAATAAATAAAATATCTTCACACATTCCACACAGCACCATCTAGTTCCACAGTAAGCAACTATAGGCTTGTATTATGGATACCAGACAGTTGATATACTACATAGATTACTTTTTTTTGTAGATACATACATATTATAAAATAATACAAAACATCCATGATTCAGCTACAAAGCTAAAATGTTAACACAATAAACATTTGCCACTAGCGGGATTCGAACCCGCGACCGTTTGGTTAACAGCCTAGGGCTAGGGCCACTAGCCACTAGACCAAACGTGTCGTCAAACTGTAGCTGTTAGCTGTAAAACTCTTTTCTAGTTTGCCGTCAGCTCTCACCGCTACTGTAGTTAAAAATCGTCTCAGTCTTCTGAGATATATAATTTATTTTGGTGTATAAAATGATCACCTGGTTGTTGTTCAGCCCTAAGTCACGTGAAGATATTGACTGAAGCGGTAGTATTCGCTTCTGCGTTCACAAACCCCACAGCTTAAGCTTAAAGCCCCTACCCGAAGCTTTGTCTGAACGAAGAGATAAATTTGATTGGTTTCCGATGATGCACTTCCTTTTGGTTTATGTAAATTTAGAACTCTCTGGAAACTACTTTTCGGTGTTCACTGAGCTTTTTGTTGCTATGGGAAATAATTATTACAAATATATATACTTCAAATGAAGACAATTCTACATCAGTTTTATGTGACTTTGCAAGCCTTATACTGATTGTTATTTAACTAGTATATACCATACAATTCATGTCTCTGTAATCACTTATATGTTTTGACTGTAGATAGCGTTACACAAATATTAAAAAAAAAAGAAATTTCTTGGAGACAATAAGGAGTTTTTGACATTTTAGAAAAAAACGCCAATTCCAAAGATTTGTTTAAATGATCTAAACTTTTTTTAATGTTTCATATATTTTCTCAATGGTGTCTAAGTTAAAAATTTTATGTGCAGCGTAGTGTTCAAAACTCATTTATTTTACTTCAAAATCTTATCCTTTTAGTTTAAAAATCATATTCTTTAATGGACTAACGGATATGATTACTTAATACTATATAGACCTGAGCCTTAAGTATTAAGTAATTAGTAGAACTGACTTGTTTATAATGTTTGAAATATTAAAGCATCGTATTCTAAAAGAAAACTGGACCGGGATAGCAATAATGGTGATTTTTTGAATTAGTCAACTAGTCACGTGTTTATTAAAATTATTTGCGCGTTGTGCGCCTGCGTCGATCACTGACGACTGTCCGACTGCATAATGCACAAAACCGCATATATTTACTTTTACCTTAAGTATATCCGCACTTATGTATTTCTAGAAACTGTAAAACTTCCAATTTTGCTCATAATTTTTGAGTTTTGTGAAATTTTCATAGAAATCATGTTTTAGAAGTGGCAAGGCACACTGCGTTTTGCAGTCATTCATTCATGCGTTTTGCATGAAATAACAGCACATGTGCTGTTGTGTTTCTGTGAGCAAGTAAGGGATGCCAGAGCCCATTTCCCTATCCCTTAATTCCAATCACTTATCCTTAATCTTGATCTTGCACTACCTGTGGCGTTGCTTGTGTTATAAGCGACGGTAGCCACCTACCATCAAGTGGACGGTCAACTTCGTGGTCAAAAAAGTGGAACATTAGTGGTGCCAATTTCTTTGTAATGGATTATGCCAAACTATTCCTTTTAACGCAGAGAAGAAACCTCTACTGTGAGATTAGTTCGTCTATCTATACTAATATTATAGAGGAAAGATTTCATTGTTTGTTTGTTTGCATTGAATAGGCTCGGAAACTTCACAGATTTGAAAAATACTTTCACTGTTGGGAAACTATATTATCAGCGACGAGTAACATAGGCTATCAATACTAATAATAAATGTGTTAGGGTTGGTCATGGAGTAAGTTACTTTGTTTTCAGAGATATCGTGTTTATAGGCTCTATACATGATACTGAAACTAAATTGGCGATTTTTAAAATCTTTTTCTGTATGTATGTATGTATGTTCCTCCATAACCCTTAGCGCCTGTTTCACAAACGTCAAGTAGGCCAAATTGTCATTTAAAGTCACCGGTAACCGGGGATAATGAAGCTGATGTACCTCTGTTTTTGTACGGTAAACGTCCCAAACATTAAATAGAAAATAATTATAAAAAAAAATTAGGCTATCGAATGATGCAGTAAACCGAGTGCATAATTCAATAAAACAGAAAATGATTTCTAAAAGTAACTAATCAACACTTTACTTGTAGTTTGTGAAAGAGGCCCTTAAACGAATTAATTAATTTTCATGAAACTTTGTAGATAAACATTATACGTACAGGACACAGGATAGGCTACTTATTTTCTCTTTCAACGCGGACGAAGTCGCGGGCGCCAGCTAGTATTTTATAAAGTTACGCGGGCGAAGTCGCGGGCGTTAGAACGAAGCCATAAAACGCATGGGACGTTTAAAAGCCGCTCGTTACGCAAACGAGAGCGGTTCGAGTGGCGACTGCTCTACCACACAAAGGCGGGGCGCCCATAAAACTTGGTGACTCGTAAAACACACGCTTCTGTCCTTCTGTCCCCTACCACGAACATATTGTTTCAAACTTTTTATTAGTCACTCGAGGCTTGACTTCTATATAAAAAACTAGTTGCTGCCCAAGACTTCGCCCGCGTAACTTGGTGAATTATATACTAAAACCTTCCTCGAGAACTACTCTATCCATTGGTGAAAACAGCATGTAAATCGGTGCAGTAGTTTTTGAGTTTATCGCGAACAGACAGACAGACGCGGCGGAGAACTTTGTTTTATGTTTTATGACTGACGAAAACTCAAAAACAACTCGCGATTTTCATGCTGTTTTCACCAATAGTGATTCTCGATGAAGGTTTTAGTATATAGTGGCCATGGCGCCCGCGACTTCGTCTGCGTTGAAAAGGGAAAAAAAGTAGCTTATCCTGTGTCCTGTACGTCTAAACGTTTATCTACCAAGGTTCAAGAAAATCAGTTAATTCTTTTAAGAGTTATGGAGGAATATACATACATACAATACCTACACTTACAGATTTATTATTAGTATTGATATTGATGCGGTATTGATACATAAATTGTGTCAAGCTAAGCAAAAAATTCAAGAAGTTATAAAAAAACTAACAGCCAACCAACCGTTCAGATCATTAAACTTTGTTTAAAAATACTTTGTCACACGGTAAAGGTGATCTTTCGATGGGGTTGCGAATATTTTGTACAAATACTAAATCTAGACTCGTATGGTTATCACTCGAGTGAGATGTGGTGGGTGTGGATGTTGTGTTGAGTGCGTAACAGACAGAAAGTCAAACAGTGTTGGCAAATATGCCGCAAAGCGTTCGCTTCCATGCTAACAGCGTTTGGTACAAATAAATATATTAATAAAATTAACTCCTGACCTCGCCCATAACGAGGTTGGATTTCAACATCATTTATCTTAGCGATCATCTGGTAGGCATATGTTAGTGCATAACATTACCTATGGTGGTTTAATTTTTTTTAAATAATTTGGTGGGGCTTTCAGTATTTTCGATATTACTTGTTGAATTATCAAAAAATTAGAATTTTTGATAACTTCAGCATTAAGATTCTTATACAGGAAACTTGTAATTTAGTGATTATATGTTAAGAAATGGTACTTTGGAAGACGAGACAATCTTCAAAGGATATAGTGGTTGGCTTACATCGAAATAATATATCCTTGTGACTTCCCATTCAGCTATAATCTATATATATAAAATTCTCGTTTCACAGTATTTGTAACAAAACTCCTCCGAAATGAATTTCGGTTCTTATGAATTTTTTTGTGTATATTCGATAGGTCTGAAAATAGGTTATAAACTATTTTTTATACAACAAATTTTTTTTTCGCCGCAAGACTGCAAAACGCAATTCGTTTTTTTATTGAGACCAGTTTCAAAGTAGCGGTATAATCGCTACCTTTTATGACTTACGTCACGCGCAACGGCTCTTCTTTCTCAACAACTGTTGTTGCTAAGCGATCCGTATTTCGCACTTTACACTGCAAAACACAAAAACAAGGTTCACTTCACTCCTCGTGGTCAAACGAACGTTGAAAACAAATACATTTTTTAAATATAGATACTATGTATATTATTATGAATGTATTTAGCCTTGGCTCGGAGATTGGATGGGCAGTACTTGAACCATTGCTGTACGGTTCATATACTTACTGACCACTAAATCATGATGTGTACAAGGTTTTACTAATATAAGATACTAATTGGTGCCGCGACTTCGTCCGCGTTGAAAAATATACTCCTTGGTCGAAGTAAAATAAATTGTGTTCCAAACGCCTACTACGAATATCTAAAGGTGTCATATCGCACTCAATTAAATGATATATTATATGTGCGAGATAACTACTAAAATATATAATTAATTTTAAGTTGGCACTTCCCAAATTTCGTACGAAATAATAATAAAATCGTGCGAGATGACTACTAAACCGTCTAACAAAACTCAAGTTTTTATTGTAGTTCAAATTTTTTTTACATAATTTCTGTTCTTACATTTATTAGATCAATGTAATTAACCTCTCCTAAAAACTAACAAAACATCGTTTTTCTGGTCTCTTAAATCCACTTTCTCCTCACTCGATTCCCCTCCGAGTACAGCATTTACTCATAAAACATAGACTTAGCAACTAACCAGCAGTTATTAAAGAAAGGTTGCATAAGAAAATTGAACGAGGCCTTAACGACCCATTAACCGTAATCTCTCACGTTTTTAACCACATGATACTAACGCACATGATAACGCTGCATTGTAAGTATTTAAAACTGCTCGATTATTTTAAACCCTAATTTATTTTGTAGAGGTTGGTAATAGGTTCTGCAATCATTAACTGAAAAGTCTACCTGGTGGTAGTTACCATTCTCTTACAGAAGCCTAGAATGTAATAAAAGATTTCGTCTATTAAATTGATACAATATTATATTCATACTATTAATCATGTATTATAATGTTTCTAAACTATTTAAATAACAAAACAATAGTACATATAACATATGACTGCATAAAACATAGCTTTAAAGTAATACAATCGTATGAAAGAGCGAAACCCCTCCACAAGTACCTACATAGGTATTATATTATTCTTGGGTTTGTCTCTCGTATATTTGTAACAATAAACAATAATGTGTTAATATAGTTAGATGTTAATATAGTTAGTTAGTGTTAGATAGTGTTAATATGAAAGAAAATTAAACAGTTTTTTAGAAGTTCTGAGATCTTAAAAACAAGCCTCAATAGATCCATTATAGAAATGGTCAGGTCAATGTATGCTACACGTAGTTACTTAAACTTCATATCACTACATTGTATATAATATACATTTGTATAGCGTTTAGAAAACCTACTCCCGTCTTAGATGGCGGACACATCCGCCGTATAACAGCTAGCACATGATGCCAACTGGTTCCAACATTGTAGTTATACCACAGTACGGCTAAACGAGCTAGAAAACAAACGCGATTCCATGAACCACTAACTCCGCCACTTACTAAGAAAACTCACATTTCATTGTACTATCCATTGACGCTTTTTTTATCAAGCCAAAAACTTATTCCCTCGCTAACGAAGCAATGTATGTGGTGCTGATTTAAAATGTTGCAGCGATGTACGTTTCGATTGAATTTAGGTACGGGCGCAGATCTATCTGCCTTCACTTTGGTTGCTAGGCGAAACTGTGTCAGTGTGAGTGAGTGCAGCGCCCGAGGTTCTAGTGATGCGCTAATTCGATTATCGATATTGTTTAAAACTTTAATATACCTTGAGATGGGAGATAGCTGACCGAGTCACTATTATTTATTTATGTTATTCCAACATAAATGTCTAAATTCAAAAATATATAGAATAATAACAAAATATTGAAGTAAAGATATTTTTTTATTCTATATTTTGTTATGAGATACTGTATATTATAAATAAGCGCAGTTATATCTATAACCTATGTTTGTTTTATTTATTTTCCTACAAAATGTGCGGTTAAATTTTGTACAGTTATCCACGGCATTATGCAGGTAGATAATACTTGAAACGATTTGTCAATTCTTTTTCTATTTCTCTATTTCTTGCACTTTTATAATTGGTATTTTATACACTAGTATCAAACTTATTTCTGACATAGAAATGTCTAAAATATTCTAAACTAAAATCTAAACTAAACTAAAATTACAACCTCGAACAAAACTACTTTAGTGTTCTCTTTTTGAAATATATGTTGTTCCAGAGAGACAATATTTTATTGATTGCGGTCTGCCTTAGTCTAAGTCTGATCTGATAAAATAACAAACAAAATAAATTCTACTTCTCAGTCGTAATCTTCAATCCTGAGTCGTGTCCCTTTAGTAGAGTCTTTCGATAAGAACTTTAAGCAAATACTTTAATTAATATCTTAGTATTAGTTTATTTTGTAATAGTTTTTAGTAAAATATTTTAAGTGTCGATATAAATCAACCATTAACATTACACAAAAATAAAATAAAACATTAAAAAAAATTGTTGCACACAAGAAAAAAAGTATTTGAAAACCCGCACTCCTTAAATGAGAAAAGCGTTAAGAAATAATCTAAACAATTAATCAGTTCTTTTATTAAATAAACCAATTAAATTGATTGCATCGTTGGTCTCGGGGCTGGCGTCGATCGAATATCGCGATAAAACTCAGATATATCCACAAAAAAGTATCAAGCGCACAACACTAGGTGTCTTTGGAACTATACTCACACCAACACAACGTGCATTTGATTTTCACAAACTTACATTTGCACTTCGCAAAACATTAATTGAGACAATCTAAACTGTATTTCTATGCTACATACCATTCGAGGTTACGTACAGAGTACAAAGTTAAATTTGTCTTTTATATAAAAGTAGCTTGGTGTATTAGTGCGCCAGCTAGTACTGCTAAGTCATTGCCCTCTATCTCGAACGAACCTACCCCAATGCGAAAATTATAAGTGTTGTAATTTTGTTCTGTGCTAGTTTTGGAAAGAGTACATTTTAGGCAGTTACACAATTGCCAATTTCATACCTTCTCTCACTGGGCAACAGCGGTACACTCGATTGAGTATAACTCAGACACAATAAGTTTGCTGAGGCAGCTAAAAACTGGGCTAGTTTCGATGCACGATACATAGTAATCTTTCAGTCAATTTGATGGTGATGCCACTTTTTTATGTTAAGTTCGGCAGACAGGCTGACGGTCCACTTGATGGTAAGTGGCTACCGTCGCCTATAGCACGAGCAACTCCACAGGTACTGCAAGTGCTCTTCTGGCTATAGTAGGATTAAGGATAGGAATTAGGAAATGGGCTCTGGCACCGAAACACAACAGCACACATGCTATTCTTCACGGTCTTCCCAGATGACTGCCAAACTCAGTGTGTCCAGCCACTACTATCATTTATTAAGGCTTTTCCCTTAGGGACATGTCGCCTCATTGGGCAAGCTCTTATATACAGGGCGTCCCAAAACTATGCGACATGAAGGGAAAGTACCTAAAATATCGTAGGTAGGATATTTTGCTGATAGAAGACTTTATGTTATTTTTAAAAATTATGTCGTCGTCGGCAATTAATAATATTCTTGAAATTTGAATCAAACATTTTATGTTATTACTCTCTTTTAAGATACTTAAGAAGTTTTATTATTTTTTGTCCATTCTTTCGATTGGCATCATAAAAATACGGGTGATTTTTTTTTCACATTTAAGTCGGTTCGATTCCCGGACGAAGCAAGTAATTTAAAAAAAAAACCTTTGAATGCAGTGTTACTAACTTTTAAAAATAACATAGTCTTCTTTCAGCAAAATATCCTGTCTACGATATTTAAGGTACTTTCTCTTCATGTCGCATAGTTTTGGGACGCCCTGTATATACATAGCACTACTAATATTCATGGCGTAGCTTGTCTTTATCACCTATCATCAAATGACAGCCTGTCATTACATATGTTATTATATGACTTTGACATAATATAAAAAGACCTATAGCCATATACTTAGCTTTTATAGTTGCTAAAAGTCCGTCA
Source organism: Synanthedon formicaeformis (assembly GCA_945859745.1). Classification (NCBI taxonomy): domain Eukaryota; kingdom Metazoa; phylum Arthropoda; class Insecta; order Lepidoptera; family Sesiidae; genus Synanthedon; species Synanthedon formicaeformis. The sequence continues at coordinate 10,638,822 of OX243969.1, read as the reverse complement.
TGAAATCCCGCCACATTACCGTGATTTTTTATTAAAATATTCGGCAAAGCGATATACTGTACCCATTAATATTAATAGGTGTAGTTATATGAAAACACGAAATGTGGAAATTTCCTTTCAGTATCAGCAAGGGCAAGGATTAGTTGATTCTTAACAAGTAAACAACTCGATTTGAATTGAGGACAAAAATAAACATATAAGAAAAACATGTTTTTTGATTAAAATTGAAATTTTCGTACAACAAAAACTTAACTACATTTACACGCGCTATAATATGCGTCATATATATGTATTATTTTTTTGGCAATAGGCTGTTAGAGTAAGAGCTAAAGCTCAGAAGCCATAGACCCATATATTATCTAACCTTCATTTGGAAAAATACTAGTAATAAATCGATATCTTTGGCCGCGAGCAATTTTTTATTGCATTTTGAAAGGGCATTAGATAAGCGAGGCAACGTAAAACAATATTCCTAGAGACCAAATCGATTTTCGTACAACATCACCTCACTTTATACTATTAGCCAATAATCTCTCAACTCTTAAAGGGCACGGCGAGATCGTAACTTGATATTTATTGTTTTTACATATTACAACTAAATATAAAATTAAAGGACAGGACTCATCTTTTGTTTTTTACACATGTATATTTTATATATTTTAAATCTTTTAGATTTTATACATGTGGATAAGAAATCATATTATGATAAGGCAGCCTTATCATTTTGCAATCTTTGAAGAGATGGTGACGTCCAGTGTGTCAATGTAAGGAAGTTTAGACCTTAGTTTGGTCTAAACTACCTCATTTAGAGAAGAGGCTTGTTCCTAGCTGTCTAGTCTTGACCGAAGAAATACATTTCAGCAAAATATTACAGTATATCATGCAGTCTAAAATTTACTTGAAATATATTTAAAGAAATATTCCTCAAAACAGTCAAAATTAATTTGAGTTATTTTTAATCTTACATCTTGTATAGCTATAAGTTTTTATTACTATTTTAGATTACTTTAGACATTTAAAAAAAAAAAAAAAAACAAAATAAACTATAACTAAGTATTTTTTGGTTATACAATGTTAAAATAATGCAAAGGATTTATTAATTATTTGGTTTATACATGAACATAAATATATTTTTACATAATTATCATTAATATTTTCTGCTAGGCACGTCCAATCAATTTCTATTGTAGGTACAAGGTTTACGTCACAATAAATAATGTGTCAACTGGTTTGTTTATGCGAGTCCTGTAAATTGGAAATAAAATGGTGAATATATTAAATGACAGATATACGACTGTTTTATGGGTTGCGTCCGTGTGTTCGACAGTTATTTGTGTTTTAAAATACAACTTTAACAATAGCTGAGTGTCATTAAAGTTACGTTAGTGGAACCTGCTAATCACATTAATTGCTAAACACAATTTATTGTTATTTCTTTATGCCTACGCCAATAAATGGTTATTCACCATGTCGTAATGCTAAAAATAATTTTTACACAGTCATTTAGAAGAGATGTAGACTCTGTTATGCGTGTAGCCTTCTGTACAATGGAGATGCTAACTGATGTTGCTTGTGTCCTAAGGTTAATGGACGAAATACACGATCAGTCAATCGCGTCAAATTGACTGACGTGAAGCCAAAATTTGATCGTGAATGGTATCGAAATACTACAATGGAATTTGCGTCACAAATGCCAAAGCGGCACATAAAAAGAACGCCGTTGACAGAATCATGGCGGACTCTTGCCTTCACGCGTCAATGGTAAAAGGTAGTAACGATCAACTTCTACTATTTCATTTTAAACTCTAATGGGTTGACATAAAGTCACATTTTCTTTAAATTACATACTTATTATTATGTTTGTTTTGTTTTAAATGACAGTTCATTCTCTACGCATATGCCACTTTTAAATGTTCCATAAATTCGTAGTGTTTTGTATGGCACGCGTGTTCCATGTTGTAGTAGTTTGATGGTGAATGGTAAAAACTGATGGCTTGATCAAACACTGTATTTCAAATCGCGCCGTTGCGTCACGTCAGTTTGTCATCACGCCAAATGATTGATCGTGTATTTCGTCCATAAGACTATTACTTATCGCGTACTATTTTTTATTTATTATTTAAGATGAATTTGGTCTAAGCACTCATTACATAAGTATTGTTTTATGGGAAGCAATGAAACATTTAATTTGTTATTAGAGATTTTTTATTACAGTTAATTGTATTATTTTTTTTATTAGAGATGGGTATGCTCTTGACCAGCTACAGCCTACCAGTGTAGCGGTCTATGAAGGAGCAAGCTCACCCAGAAGATGCCTATTCACTTGAGCTTTAAAAAGTTTTAGGATAAAAATGATATGAGTTAGGAAACACAAACATACATATTATACATACATGTCTGTTCGCAACAAACTCAAAAACTACTGCACCGATTTTATCGCGGATAGAGTGGTTCTCGAGGAAGGTTTTAGTATATAATTTACAGACGCTTGGTCTTAAAAAAGAGGAATTTCGATAAGATGTGGATGGTAATCGATATTACAATATTTAGCCTAATTTATTACTAGGATTTGTTGTCTAGAAGTTCTTTGTCGTCACTATCAATACTAATAATAAATCTGTATGCATGTTCCTTCATAACTTAAATGAATTAACTGATTTTCATGAAACTTGGCAGATAAACATATAGACGTGCGGGACACAGGATAGGCTACTTTTTTATTTTTCCCCTGCTAGACATGGGCCTTTTTGCTACAACACTTCAACCACAACAGCTGCGTATGATGTAACAAAGCACTGTACTATACTGTAAGTACTGTTTAGAAATGATGTCTGAATATTTCATAGCTTAGAAGAGCACTATGAGTTTTCTATTCCTATAAATAGTAAGAACTTTTTCTATGAGGTACATTATAAATATAGATAATAAAAAAATTAAATGAAATCGGAAACATGGTGATAGACGATGTTGTTTCTCCAAACGTAGAGAACCGGTGTTGCCAGGCGCCTATTAGGCGGCGGCCGGCAATTTGCCCAGATGCCCTACAATAACACATTCTGGGGTACAGTCACACACATAAAATACTAATAGATTTTACTTCTATCATTCAATATCTAAGCGAAATGACAGGTGGTGATTTTGAGCCAACTGAAAATGTAAAAATGCGATTTCTTTACAAATTTGGACAATACGATCACATAGCTACAGGAATAATTTTACACATATATTATATTTCGAGTTATATTTTAATTATAGGTTATATTATACATTATTATATTATTATATTTACAAACTAGCTGGTGCCCGCTACTTTGCCCGCGTTACTTTGTAAATTATATAGTAAAACCTTCCACGAGAACCACTCTATCCATTGATGAAAACAGCATGAATATTGGTGCAGTACTTTTTGAGTTTATCGCGAACAGACAGACAGTAAGACGCGGCGGAGGATTTTGTTTTATAATATATAGTGATAAAGTTTTGGATATTTGAATATTAAATAGTTAAATGTTGGTTAATATATCATACACGAATAAAATTACTAAAGGGCTTAATTAAGTTTTAGAAATCACATAGGAATCAAATACCTACTCATTATTATCCACACTATCGGAATCAAATTGTAGTTGCGTCCAATTATAGTTGTAATCTTAAAATTAGAAATATATTAACTATAGCTGTACTGCATTGATTATTGCGTAATTAGTGGGGAAAAGTTCAGGCAAACCTGGGGAAGCATTTAGAGTTTTTTTAACTGAACACAAAAAAATAATTGCAAAACCTTTATTATACATGTGGCTATTATGATTTGTTTTGTATAGAAGTAATATATTTCAGTTATGCACCTATTTATTTGGCCGACTATACCAAGATACTCGTATTAGAAAATGCGTTAGTGTGGCCGAACGCAACAAATTCTCGCGGACGCTACTGTTCGGACGAAAACTGTGCCTCTCACTTCTGTAATTGATCAAGAGATAATACACCACAATACACCTTAGATCAATCAATTATGACTTGTAACGACCTCAAAATTATATTTCGAAAATATAATATTTATAAAAATGTTTGACATGTTGAAATATTAATATGATTACTCTGCGTTTAACGTAGGATGTTTTAGATTTCAGGATAATATCAGAGAGCATAGGAATCCTGGACGTTGATCGTGGGTGTAGAATCTCAATCTTGATCAGGTAGAAACTTTGGAAAAATCTATTATATTGTTGACTTGTGTGTTCATATCTTTCTTCAATTTCATATTTTACTTCAAAGATCCATATACAATTTAAATAAAACGTATTATAATGTGCACATTATTCTTCTTTATTGAACTCTTCATAATATTATAATTTAAACAGAAAACATATGAAAACGTATAAGAACATATAAAATAAACATTACACTAAAAATCTCACAACCAACTTGTCTTAAAACATGACTTATTAATTTTCTCTGTCATTATATTCTACTCTTTTCTTTTTCCCTATTTGAAAATTAACCTATTTATATTCAGCCAGTATTCAAGTTCAAAACTCATTAACAAAATCTTCCTTTTGAGGTGATTCCGCTGAGTTACAATATAAAGCTTCGTCAAGAGAGCTGAAAACAAATTCCTGTATCTACCCTAGTCTTGCTTGAGTGCTTAGCTGACTACATAACACCCGAGAGCCATCAAATGGGGTCGGACTGTCTTCTACCTTTAATAATAGTAAAAGAATGTCTCCCGCGGAGGCTAAATCGCGGTTTAATCCTTAAGTAAGGATAATAGCGAATGTATTTTAATGTGTTATATCGAAATGCGTGAAAATAAGTATTAGGTGGTCGGCAGTTATCGTAGATGACGAATGTAGGTCGATTTGATCGCAGTAGCGCGGACGGGTCGACGACCGAAGCGGCCCACAAACTATTCCTCACAGTATAACGATTCCAGTAAGGAATAAGGTCACTTTATTTATTTATTTTAAGTTACACCAACAGTACACGTGTTAAAATTATTTATTATATAATGATTTACAGAGTATTTCAACTGACACGAGCACCAATTACAAGTGACAACATTATTAAGCGAATTCAACATTACACTTTAGCGAATTCAATCTGTTAACTTATGAGTAGAGTTTGTTTTATAGGTATTCATTGGCATATTCCCATATATAAAAAAATACTCTATTTATTGCATACAAATTTTAAGTCTCTTACAATAATCTATTCTTTTCCTATATCGTTTGAAAATGCACTGCCAAGAAGATCTGGCAAGAGACGTCATAGTTGCTCTTTTACCATCATTTGCTATACAGTGCAATTAGCCAGTTAAATAATCATCTTTTGTACAATTCTGGTTTACTGCTCTTTTAAATTTCTTTTATTCTTTTAAATTGCTTGAATATGTGTTGTTGAATGACTTTATTATAGAAGTGTATGCAAAGACTTATAAAAGAGTAACTTCTCCTATAACTTTTTCTAAATCACTCGAAGGATTTTTATACCGCCTTAACTAATGGACAGAGCGTTAAACGAAGAAGGTTTGTAAATATAATTTACTAGCTGGTGCCCGCGACTTCGTCCGCGTTGAACAATAAAAGGTACCCTATGTCCTTTTTGGTGTCTCAGACAACGTGTATACAAAATTTCATGGTGATTGGTTCAGTAGTTTTTGCGTGAAAAAGTAACAAACATCCATACATCCATCCATAAATCCATTTTATAATATTAGTACGGAAGTACGGATTATAAAGTTTTGTATGATGGGTTCTGGTTGCTAGTTACGTATACGTATATACCTTTCAATACAATAGTTTAACACACGGAACAGAGTTTACTTACTGCATATCGCGTTGTACTGTGCGTCTCTCCTTTTGCAGTTAATTATTACACAGATGTTTTGAGATAATTTTTTAATGTCGCCGTATCGCTTTGAACGGGTGGTCTTTGAGCGTAATTTAGAAGTTAATAGTGTAGTTATTTGTTAAATCGATTTATAGGGTTGATAAGTGGCTAATGGCTCGAGAAAGTGGACTTTCGTAAGGGCCACACTTTAGTACAGTTCATTGCTTCGACAACCTGTTACATTACTTAGTTTGCACTAAAACACCACAGTACAAGTTTTATTATAGCCAATGTACCGCTACTCTATTTTAGTTAATTGCATTCAGCTGTAGGGCTTTAAATGTCGCAGGGCCTTATTAAAGTTAAAATCTTACTTATTGATAAATTTAAAATATTAATTTAATCAAATTTTTTTAATATAAAGTGACATTTATTATTTTATTTCTGTGAAGGGCCTTCACAAGGCACAAACATTTGAACTAAAGAGTTAATGGACTACTCGCCCAAATTTATCTCGCCCAATGGGCGAGTTATCATATTTGAGTATTGTGCTGTTGTGTTTCGGTGAGTGAGAAAGGGATGCCAGAGCCCATTACCCTATCCCTCCCTTATCCCTTATCCTTAATCCTTCTATGGTCGGCAGCGCACTTGTAGCACTTTATGGCGTTGCTTGCGTTATAGGCGACGGTAGCCACCTACCATCAAATCAACTGGACCGTCAGCCTGTCTGTCGAGTTTAACATTTAAAAAAAAGTAGGCAACTTAACTGGCAACTTGCTCATACAAAATTAACTACGTACGTATATTACCTTTGTAATTTGTAAAAGTTATATTTGACGTTTTAAACGTCATCTACTTTGTTTAGAGGGATAAAAGAGTGAAAGGGTTCCGAGGTGATGTTTTGATATACTTTAAGGGTGGACAGGGCCTCGGAAATCCTCTTATAATGTAATCATAAGTTGCGAACGCTTAAAACACTGCAAAGGGCTAATGGATTGCTTAATATTCCATTTGTGGGACGGACAACGGACAGACCTTTTTTAATATTTATACAATCTGCAACCCGCAGACATTGCGTTTCGCTATTATTATTTAAACGACTTTTTTTCATAACTAATCTACATTTTTTACACAGCTTGCTCGTTAAGAGTGGGCATAAAGAGAAATAGCCAATCGTAGATTTGAATTTTATCTAAGTAAACAAAGTCTAATTTAATTAATTTTTTTAAATAGATAAATACATTATAAATGAAAGTGACGTCTGTAACAGAAAACATAATATAATGAAAAGTCACCAAGTGAGCTCTCATTTCCATTGATTTTAGTTTTATTTTCAAAATGACACACATTACAAAGCTAAAAGTGTATCAGTCATTTCACTTCACATATTATCTAAGGCTGTATGTAACAATTTTTCATTTCACATTGTAGTTTACGAATAATTAATATTTAATACTTTTGGCACTTATAACATATTTATTGAGCGAGTTGCGCTATCTTCCGTCGCATGTTGTGCGTAGTTCTACGTATTTTGCGTCACTGTCATGGCCAAGGGGCCACGCGGGTGAAATTACTAATTTTGTTTGCTTTATACCCATTCTTAAGCTTACGTAGTAGCGAAGACCACCTTTAAGTGCTGTTGTGTTTCGGTGAGTAACTCTGGCGTTGGCTTGAGTATTATAGGGGACGGTAACCCAGCGTCAACAAAAAAAAACCGACTTCAAAGCGTTTTCTCATTGATGCCATTGTCAGAAGTGGACCAAATTGAAATGGGACCACACGGGAAACACCAGCTTTCAAATAAAATAAAAACATCAAAATAGTTTCACCCAGTCGGAAGTTATGAGGTAACAAACATAAAAAAAAAACAGTCCAATAGAGGACCTCCTCCTTTTTTGGAAGTTGGTTGAAAAAAATTAAGGTAACGTTAGTTAAACAATGTAAGCATTGACAATCTTTACTTAGGCTGTAGTTTACATGATACTAAATATTACATGATACTAAATACTAAAAGGCTACTTTGATAGTATCACTATTGTATTCGGTCTGAGATTAGTCCTTATATGAGGAATAAGTGGGAATAAAATGGGAATCTAATGTAATAATAGTTTTAATGTTTTTATTAGTCAGCCAATAATTCGGTTTCGTAATAGAGTTGTTTTTTGTATAGCAAAATAAATCTATCCACGTAGTATTTGCTCTTGTTTTTGCCAAAACACAAAAAAGTTACTCAAATAACATCAGAAGTAGTGTTTCATTGTCACATTTGCTTTTTATTGTTTCAGTTTTGAACTAAATCTTACGCTTAATGTCAAATTGATAGCCGTCGTGCCATTTTGAAATAAATACTTTTTTTAATGAAAAAGATTACGCATTTACATAATTATTGTCTGTTTTTATCGTTTCGGACTAACCCTCGAAACTGATAAGCAGATTTAGATGAGACTTTAATTGGTAGTTCGATGCCTACTCAGAGAAGACTTTAGACTACTTATACTTAATGGTACCAAAGTAATCATTGAAAATTATTTGGAAGTATTTGGAAATTATTAGTTTTTAATAAGATTAAAAAGAGCGTCAGCAAATTAAGGCTATAAACAAAGATTTAAATCGGCTATAAAGTCTATAATGAAAGTTTTTTTTAATAATATGTAACTTAATACAGACACGTTTATCAAAAATCAGTGATCACAACTGTTAATTAATTAAACTTAAAATATGTACCTCTTTAAGGGCCTCTTTCACAATTAGTAAACTGTCAAGTAAAGTGTCAAGTAGGCTAACCGCCATTTAAAGTCACCGGTGAGAAAGCGTACGAGTTTCAACATCTTCGAGTAGCATTACTCAATGGGTAATTTCAATGAAATTGAAACAAGATACTGGTAACATTTACTCGCCAATTAGCGGTTCTTGAAAAGTAACTAATCAACACTACTTGTAGTTGGTGAAAGAGGCCCTTACTTTTTTAAACTATTTTAATAAGAAAAATTATAATCAGTAAAAAAATGTAGTCACAATCTTGGCTTCTTTGGTTTCTATCGATAACACTTTTGAAATTAAAGTGAAAGACATTAAAAAACCTTTTTTATTTTCAATTTTATCCAAAATAAATTCGATGTAATCAAATACACATTAAGATAAATTCATAGCAATTAATTTTTATCGTCACAAACAGGAAACGTATTATAATAACCGTAAAAAGTTCGCCACCGGATGTTGCGAAAGAACGAACGTCAACCAGTAGGGTTGTCAACATTTTGAAGAATAAAATATATTGATGGAAGCTAACGGTTGCTTGATGGTAAGTGGTTAACACCAGGAAGGAGGCATATGGGACAACAATTGTAATTTTACAACCCAGTATATTTTGATATTTATTTTATAACTAAATTAACATAAATTTTGTCATTATTTAGTCTACTTTGATGGCTACCTTGCCTATTTATACAATCAACGTAACTTAATAGAAAAAGATTAAGTGGAGCAAAGATAATAGGCTCTAGCATCCGTTACTCACTCATGGGCTCCACAACAGCACACACACTAATATAAAATAGGTTAAATTTTATACAAATATAAGTAATTTATTACTAATTTATTACTATTGAACAGTAAACAGTAATACTGCGAAATCATTTTTTTTTAAAGAAGGTACGTTTGGCAACCCTATCGACTACTCATACGAGTAAACTGACATGACACGCATCGAATCGAATAAGATCCGAAGACAAGAATCGATCGATGGCTTCGTTATATATTATATTTCTCACGCTTATGGCAATTTTTTGCTATGACAAGCTATAGATTATTATTCTTTATAATTTGGTAGTTATTGTTGGAAGTATATTAGTCGAATTTAATACTGCCAAGTCTTATGAAAATAAAATAAAATAGTTTAAAAAATAGAAAAGGAATTTGGTTGTCTAGGTGATATTGATTTAGTTTGGTGTTGTGAGAAAAATATCAGAAATAGTAATAAAGTTTGGTTAAGAGACGTACGTAATAAATTGTTGTGAATGTTTGTCTTTTAGAAATAATGTTAAAATGTTTGTTTTATGTTTTGTAAATGTATATTTATACCATGGAAGTTGAAGAAAAATAAATTGAGAAGATATAGAAAAAGCGTTTAATTATTCACCTTCGAACATACAAAATTGCAAGCCCTAACAGTTATATGCATACTCTTAAATCTTTACAAGATAATTCTTACTTGATTATGGCTTTTCTTTTCGTAAAAGACAGAGTATTCGTTATTAGACCAATTATTTATCAGTCACAGTATGGTATACTACAGGATTTAATGAAGAAAAAAAAGAAAAAAGTCTTATAGATCTTGTCTTCATAAAACCTAGACATCGTAGTAGACACATTTTAGCTAGTATTTATTTTATTTTTATTTATTGTTAGCCTGCATATTAAATATTAAAAATACAAAAACATAAAAATACATATAAAATACAAGCACATTAAAAATTAAAATTTATATACATATTTACTATTTCTAAAATGAATAACATTTTACTTTACATGAATAAGATTTTTCTAATGTATTTTTGCCCTTGACTGTTTGAAAATTGCTGTGAGTAGATTTTTGGAGTTTCTGTATCAGAAGTGCATTTCCATTAAAATGATTCCCTGAATTTAATAAAATTAGTTGTTGAAGAAACAAAAAGCGATCATTTTGGTGTTATTTGATTAAGTTGATGATCGTTCTATCGTCCTTCCTCAACAGAAAGAAGAGACGAACGCACCGAACCGAAGGTATTTGATCTATTTTCAAACTACACCGAATAGTTTTACAAAAAACAGGAAGGAACGTACAAACACATAAATATGTCAACTTTGTACAGTAAATTGTGAACAAACACTAGGATTTCAACCTTGCATTTTTGTTTTGTTATTTGTTTAAATCACTTTAACGTATATTATACACAAAGTTTCTAATATATGCATTATAGTTTATTTTATTTAAGTTGGTGACGAGTACATCTTCCTTTCCTTACATATTATAAAACAAATTCCTCCGTCGCGTCTGTCTGTTCGCGATAAACTCAAAAACTACTGCACCGATTTTAATGCTGTATTCACCAATGGATAGAGTGGTTCTCGAGGAAAGTTTTAATATATAATTAACAAAGTTACGCGGGCGAAGTCGCGGACAGGAGCTAGTTTTATATATATATATATATATATATATATATATATTTCTTCTGTGCGTGTGTATGTCACTGAACTCCTCTTCGGCTGGGCCGATTTTAATTCTGTCTTCACTTAAGGATAGAGGGATAGTTTATCTCAGGAATGGTTTATATGTAAAAAAAATTGGTAGCGGTCGAAGTCGCGGGCACCCACTAGTAAGTACATGATATACTTGGGACAAACAGTCCAAATTGGCAGCCGAAGGGAAGCTCCAAGACATCTTCTTGTCCGAAATTCCAAGTGTGCCAAAACAACAGTTTTAGACCAATGTAACACACATTGGTCTAAAACTTATGGTTCCAGTGATAACTTATGGCGCTGTGAACCCTCAGACTCCTTAACCTAACATTGTCAACTTAGTTATACACTTTAGAAATAGTGAAATCTAAATTTAAGGCCACCCCCACCCACGGGTCTTAAATTAACCCCCGGGGGAAATAATTAGAGAAAAACATATGGCGCTCTTTGGCGTGGTCTCTTACTAATACAAGCTAAGGCTGTTATAGTTTTTGTACAAATTTTGTTAAAAGATTACAAATTTTACAACCTACAATGTTAGTCATGAGTTAAAAATATAATATGTAAAATATTATTATTATTATTTTGTTAATAGTAATTAATAATTATGAATGTTCTATGTCTGAAATAAATGATTATTATTATTAATAATAATAATAATAATAATAATGCATTTATTAGCTCCACACAATCACAAAACCAGAGAATATACAGACAAAACTATTATTATTATTATAAAAAACACCAAAAACTTCTCAATGTTACTTACTAATAGAACTAATAGAACTGAATGTTAGAGCAGTAGTAATTATCTAGTATATTTATTTATTTTTATTACGAGAAGCAAATCAGAAAGAGACGCTTGGTCGACGTTAAGAAATTTGTTGAAAACAAGTCTAATTTTACAAGTTCTATTCCGAACTTTCTAGTATACACGTGACCATCGATAAATCCAATTTTTTAATGACATCTCGCATCGAGTTGACAGTTTAATATAGTGGCGGAGTGAACTAATGAGAGGGCCTTGAGTGATCTCTATTTTTGAGATGCACACGACAATGCAGTGCACGCGGGGCTCTGAGCTTTTTACGAGTACTATCATTTAGAAAAAGGCATCACCTTTGACGTGTACCAAAGTCACCTCTATTCGTATGTTTTCGTTCACTTACAGATGGTTAATACATTTGGTTGGACAACTCACATGTTTTACTAAAATATTGGGTTATAAAATGATTTCTGTGTTTGCACATAATGTGCATTTGTGCATAATTGCACACTTGTGCATTTAATGTAAACAACATTGTGTGCAACACAGTACAAGCACTATATAATGAAATTGGTTGACACACCACTTAGAAACAGCAATTAAGTAGAAAATCGATAAACAATTACTGACATAATATTGGATAGCTTTAAAATTAAATACTTACATTTGCAAAAATAATAATCAAAATAATGCAAGAATAAAATACGAGTATACAGCAATTTTCGAAGGAAAATTGCTACTCGGAGTTTTTTCCGTGTCAACTCCTTTTTTATCTAATTCGACTATAATAAATTATTTTTTATTATACTATTATTATTATTTTGTATTATACTATTATTATTATTATTATTATTATTTCAATTATATATAATATAAGCTGATATTTTAACGTTTTGTGTTTGTTTTTATTTTTACTGCCGACAAATGTGACGTCAAAAATATATACTATACCACCTAGTTGATTTTTCTTGCTAAATAAATATTTTTGTATGATAAAATATGTAATTACACAATGAATTAATAAAGATATTTTATGGCAAACGATAGCTTAAAACATCTCCGAGGATTGCTGTAGCCTTCGAAAACGAAATGCAAATGTTACCCTATCAATGGCTATATGTACGAGTATACCTACATGGTGATATAAGTTCAGGACGGTGATATAAGATTTATCTTTCTAGCAAGAAAGATAAATCTTATAGCCAAAATCAATAAGTGTCTTTTTACTTCACATTAAACTAGTGTTTTTGCCCGCGACTTCGTCCGCGTCCGATTGCTACCAAACTTCACAGGAACACCCGCTCAATTAATCTGAAGATTGTCTGAAAGTGTCATCAAAATCGGTTTATCGCTTTTGGAGTCTATAGGAGACAATACGGGGACATAATTATGTACATACACACATCGTCTTTTATATATAAGAAGATGGGTACATTTAGAAAGTAAAAAGTGCAAGACAGAAAAAAATAGTAGATATATTTTGTCGTTTTTATTGTTGTTATAAAAGTGTATGTTTTAAGAGAAACGCTAGAAAAGTGTCAAGCAGTGGAATGCTAAATATTCCGTGATTGAGGCGGGCGCCGGTTCTAACTGGATTATCAATTATATAGAAAATCTTCCTGATTTCAGTTCCAAGTGGGTTATATTATAATGGGGAAGCGCGTAAGTATTCAGTGAAGATGCGTGGGCGCTCGACTATCATCGCGTTGACCCAATTCTATGCGATCTGGACTTAATCAACGCATAGATCAACAACTTCACAGATAGAAAACATTAAGGGCCTCTTTCACCAACTATAATTAAAGTGTTGATTAGTTACTTTTACAAATAATTTTATGTTTTATTAAATTATGCACTCGGTTTATTGCATTTTTCGATGGGCGATTTTTTTTTTATTATTTTCTTTTTAATATTTGGTGCTTTTACCGTACAAATGAAGGTAGGTATATCAGTACCCTCATCCCCGATGACAAGTGACTTTAAATGGCTGTTAGCTTACTTGACTCATGGTGAAAGAGGCCCTTAATTCAATGTCCGATTAATTAATTATATTTAATTTTCACAGTAATTACATTCATAAAAAATGTGTAAGTAGATTAGATTATTTGTCAAATTTAAATGGAATAGTGACTTCCACAAGAAGTTGAGGAATAAAGTTCCTAGTTCTTGGCTCCATAATTCTTTTAAATTGTATACTGGAATTCAATAAATTACCAAACTCTGCACAGAAAACAAAAAATGATTTGCATTCATCAAAAGAGAGGCTTATAAATAGTATATAGCAAACAATCTTGCTAATAAAATGCGTAAAGACTTATTTGAAAAGAGCAAATACAGATATTTTTTACTAGTTGAAACACATTTCCTATACGTATATGATTTTTATTTTATCATGTTTCACGATCTAACCTTGTATAACTTTATACAAGTATAGATAAAAATAAGGAGATAGGCTTCGTTTTTCACTTTGTAAAAACAAGTATTTGAGTTATGTTTATTTATTATTTCATGCAGTTGTAGTTGTGGTAATTGGTTCGTCCGCCATCTTCTGCTTCTATAAACATTATTAAATCCCGTCTCGTCGACAAACTAAACATATACAAATTATTAAGCTGGGGTTAATTTTTATATCCAAATTTTGTTATGCAGAATCGCTTCTACATAATTATATTCTTTGCCATATTGTAGTACAGTCGACAACAATATACGAGTTTAGAGAATAACTGTTCTAGAATTGAGTAACAGTTGTAGCACATTCATTTTGTGTGTCTGCTACAAATGAGACCAAATAATACGAGAACGAGACAGTAAAATCCAAAAGACGAACGATAGTCATTTCAACATTTAAAGATGATAGAATTAGCGCCTCTTTCACAAACGTCAAGTAGGCCAAACTGTCATTTAAAGTCACCGGTAACCGGGGATAATGGAGCTGATATAGGTACCTTTGTTTGTACGGTAAACGCTCCACATTAAATAGAAAATAATAAAAAATCGGCTATCGAATGATGCAGTGAACCAAGTGCATAATTCAATATAACAGAAAATGATTTCTAAAAGTAACTAATCAACACTTTACATGTAGTTTGTGAAAGAGGCCCTTAGCAAGTTTAAGAACTATCTAACACATACCAAGTTGATGCTACGCTGAAACTCAATATGGTCAGACAATAACCCTAGCTGTTAAACAAACGGTCGCGGGTTCGAATCCCGCTAGGGGCAAACTTTTTTTTTGTGTTAACATTTTACTTTTATACCTGTCATGGATTATATTTATAATATTATGTAATTAGTTGCTTAGTGTGGGAACTAGATGGTGCTGTGTGGAATGTGTGAAGATAAAATATATATGAATATAAACGACAAGACGTATTCAGTGGATTTGGTTTCGGCTAGTCTATGGGGCTGTTAATGAAGATGTATAAGAAAAGGGAAATAAAAGGATTTCCATAGTCCAAGTGATAACTGTATTGTATTGTATCTCTTTGATGTGAAGAAGGCTCTCGAGGAAAAGCGTTGAATTCTTTGTTTTTATTTGCTGGTGTCACTTGAGATTAAAGCCACCCACCCGCCAAGTTGGCCTGCTTAGCATATTTCTCTAATTAAAGATACGAAAAAGATTCCCCTTCAAGTGCCGAGGGTGAAATTCCATCCTGATTTTAATGTACGCAACCAGCTACAGCGAAGCGATACTAATTAAGTATCTTCTATGGGTATATTTTCACATAGCGCTGCTTAAATTCAAAAGTACCACAAATCAAAATTACACTTTTTTACAGGAGAGCTAATAAAAAAAATTAAATTATATTTTGTCTATTTTTTTCTTATTAGATATATATCAAATATGCATACATCGTTAGAAGCGTATTTTTAAGTAGCATTAGATGTTCTAAGTACTTTTATAATAAACTGAATACTAGAAGAGATATCAGCATATTTATGTTACTTTTGAATATTTATAAAAAAATTTATCAAAATATACTAAATACGGAATAATACAACCATAAGTCTTTTTGCAACATACAATATGAAGGATTGTGATTGTATTTTTGCAATAAAAACATTATTGGATTTTTTTGTTTTATGTTACTTTTGAATTTAAGCAGCGATAGTATAAAATAAAGTTGCTTCAAGCCGTCTGACCCTCTGTATAGAGAGTATTTATCTTTGTTTGTCCAGGAGGGCATTGCGTGCGACGAATCGGTCAGAGTTCGGCTTACCGACGAAAACTGTTCATCGCTGAGAGAACGATAAGAAAGAACGAAAAAATAATATATATTTTTTATATTTTATTGAGAATCCAATTTATTTTACACTAACTGGTGCCCGCGACTTCGTCCGCGTTCTCTATAGCCTCCTTCGATAAATGGACTATCCAACACAAAAAGAATTTTTTAATTCGAATCAGTAGTTCCTGAGATTAGCGCGTACAACCAAACAAACAAACTTCAGCTTTATATATTGGTACTTATAGATTAAATATAATCAGCGGGTGAAACTGTTGTGCATAGCTAGTAAAAAATTACTACTCACACTCTATAGTCATCAAATATTACGTAATAAAAGTTTTGATAATAACCAATTAAATTTGGTATCTCTTACCTCCTACCGGAAGACAAGCCTATCTTACAGCGGAGTGTTGACATTTTTAATGCTATTAGGGCGCGGATTAAATTTGTGTAAGTGCCTCGGAAGCCTATTTATAAAAAGGTTATATTGTAAAAGCCCTGCTGGGCTACACGTTGTAACAAATACAAGCTGCGAATCAGTATACATCATAGAGGACATATGCAAAATGTTAATATAATAATATAATAAGCGACCCGATCCGCTTCGTACAGAGTTGTAATTTACAAAAAATATTTTTAAGTTGATGCTTATGTTATAAAATATTTAAAATTTTAGCTATACCCATTTTAATTTTAGCTATATTTCAAATATTAGATTTTAAGTATTAAGTAAATTTAAATGTAAAGCCCGTCACACAAGTAGCAATAATATAAATTAAAGCAAGACATATTACGATATATTTTCTATACAAATATTGGAGGTACTACACACGCAGCTATAATATATATTTCTATGACGTCACCAACGTTTATATATTATATTATAGCACGGTATATATTATAGCTACGTTTGTGACGGGCTTAAGGGCGGCTGAAATCGCGGGACACAGCTAGTAAATATATATATATATATATATATATATATATATATATATATATATATATATATAGCTTTAGGAAAATATTCGTTGTTGAGCAGTAAGGAAAAACAAGACGGGAAAATGATGAGCCAGTTATTCGAGAGTGGATTTCTTCTCGACGTAAAAAAAAAACAAATTATTTTTTAATTTCGCCTACGTGCCTACGGCGGCGTAGCTCGGGGGACGACGGACTTGTCATTTCCGGTGTATTTGAGACAGGATTTAACCAAATAAAATTAATGGACATACCTACTCGACAAAAAAATTTGGTATTATAATATTTTTACTATAATACCTTTAAAAAAACGCAGTAACTACATACTTATACTGTAGGCCGCTGCGCCTAAAAATATATAAAATAACACTCAATTTCATTACTTATAATGTTCTTTTAAGGTTTTTAAGTAAATGTGAAGTTATTGCATTTATTTTTACTAAGATATTAATTTTACTACATATTTTTACCATATTTCTCAACACTAAAGTCACATTTACACTCTCACATATTATATAATAATATATCCATGTACACAAAGAACGCAAGTCTTTTTTTACTCTTTATGGCTTTTTATTGTTAAACATCAAAAATATATTTATATAAAAAGTGAGAATATGTAATGTAACGAGCTATAAGCCTTGATTTTATGTTATATTATATTTTTAAAGTTACATTTTAAAAAAAATGTTGATCCTATAAAAATAAATGTAAAAACTAAAAATGTAACGTCTATAGTTTCAATGCTGGCATGATTTTCCGGTGGGCACGCACCAATGGCACCAGCCGACACTTCACTCGTAATTTGAATCAACCCAAACCCCTTTGTTGTTATCTTGTTTACTCCTCATTTTTGAGATGAGGAAAAAAATCAATTTTTTTTACGTGTCCAATTTTTACGCGAATAAAGCTTCCATAGTGAGAGGCAATTCAGAAAAGCGATGTTGATGTTCTAGCTACATATCCGTCATCTATATCCAAAAATTAATTACACCACTGAGATAAATATGTAAATAAAAAAAAACATGACACATTCCACACAGCACCATCTAGTTCCACAAATAGAAAGAACTATGCATATTCGTAAGCGAATTGAGTGTCGAAACCTTAGCTAGTGTAAGAACATTAACCGTTAGGTTATAATATTATGGTCAGGTTAGGAGGGAAATAAAAAGGTTTGCCATGTTAGGGTACATAAGAGAGACGAGTTCGCAATCGCAGCCTAGTGAAACGATGTAGAAAAACTTGCTCTTATGGTCCCCATAAATAGTATTATTCGTTCTTTGAAATGTTGCCTTAGCCATTACTCTGCATTCTGCAAGCACAAGACAGCCTTCTTAGTAGGTAGACACAATGTTTCTTATTACATGATTTAAAAGTCAGATATACCTAATTTTATGTGTATTGTAATATTAATTATTAAGAAATAAATTGTTGTGGTCATATTATTAGGGATATGATATAATGATATACAGTAGCTACTGAGATTTTTGAATTTTCTTGTCTAATTAGATTTTTCTAACAAATGATTGGGTAGGTCTCTTATGTATTTTTTATTTGTATCTGTATTTTATTGGGATCATAAAAACTACAAAAATTTATAATTATTCTTCTTATGACTAATATTAATATTGATAAAAATTAATAAAACAAGTTTCAATATTTAGTGATGCCTCCCTTTGCTAAAATAAGAGCTTCTATTTGTCGGGGCATGCTCTCAATACATGTTTTTGCATTTTCTTGGAGTGTGGAGTTATGATTCCAATCTCTGATGAGAGTTTCAATGAATTGGCGCTTGGTGGTAATCAGTTTTTTCAGAATCGCCCGTTTGGTGAGTCAACATATTGTGTTCGATGGATCATGTCTGGTGAACTTTTTTTTTCAGCCAAGAATGCAGTACACTTCTGGCTTTGTGACACGGTACAGAGTCATGCATAAAAATGTAGTTGTCATTACCAGGGAATCATTCATTAATTACATGAATATGAGCACTGTCCCTAATAATTTGGCCACCGATGATACTACATAATTTTTTTTTTATTCTACATAAACATTTGCACCTAGCGGGATATATATTATATATATTTTAATTTCAATTTTATTTAGATTTTGATTATTCTTTTAAGGATGACATTCTAATGTTCGCTTAAGTAGCTCAAATGGTGACGATAGCCACTTTTCATCAAATGGATCAGTCTGCCTGCAGACTTTTGTAATAAAATAATATCATTAAAGCACATTATTACTAAATTTTAAAATTGTCGCCTATAAGGTGCCTCATGGCCCCCATGAAACAGACTTGTGTACTCAATCAAAATCTTATAAATATTATTTCGACCTCAATAAGAATTGACTTAGCTAATATTGACGTAGATAAAAAACATGACATAGTACGCGGAAATGAGCCCTTCTATTCATCTCGTACACAAAAAGAACGAACACAATATGAACTCGAGTATTATATTAACAATCGAAATGATCGGAGACCTTGTGTATAGTCTACACGCGGTAAGGCCTCTAAACTAATAGAATCTTTTACTCGCTGACGACGTGCCACAAGCCACAAGCGATGAGCGTTTTCGTTACATCACTGTTTTCCACATTGTAAACAGTAAAACAAATGATTGTAATGTAATGTCTCCCAATGTAATACAATAAAGCACACAGTAGCCAGACATGGAGTGAAACAATCACAATGTTAGAACGAATAACACAGCGAGAACTTATTTAATATCCTAATAAAAATGTCTTGTCTGCTTTGGTCAGAGGTGTATACCATACTGATTCTTGTTATCATATCGCACCTTCAGCAAGACGAGGCAGCACATTTTGTAATTTTACAGGAGAGCCATTTAAAGTTAATTTTTTTGCATTCAATATCGTATTCTTCTGCTTATATTGCTTTTAAACAATACTTCATCAAATAAGCCCTAAAGTCTTGTAAATATTTTTTAATTTAATAATGTTTTTAAGACTTTTCTGTATACTTTCTGTATATATTTTAAGTTTAACTTATTTAAAAAAATGTAAGTTAAGCCCTTGTTTTAGCGAAGGTGCGATATCTACTAAGTTTACTTTCATATGCAGTTGTCTGCTTTGGTCAGAGGTGTACGTATACCATATTGATCCTTGTTATCATATCTAGTAATTTTACTTTTATATGCAGTTGTCTGCTTTGGACTTATATACAATTTCAGTAACGGTAACATGACACTGTCACGAGTTCAATGATTTTATCCCATCTCAAAAAATGCCCAACGCGCCTATAGAAGTTTTTACTTCAATAAATAATAATTCTTAGATATTATAAAACAAAGTTCTTCGCCGCGTCTGTGTCTGTCTGTTCGCGATAAACTCAAAAACTACTGCACCGATTTTCATGCTGTTTTCACCAATACATAGAGTGGTTCTCGAGGAAGGTTTTAGTATATAATTTTCAAAGTTACACGGGCGAAGTCGCGGACAGCAGCTAGTAATAAATAAGCATATTCACACATTCCGCACAGCACCATCTATTGGAGTTCGACACAAAGCAAAAAATTAATAAAGAAAATCGCTGTCAGTTTATAAATTGCGTACACCGATTACGACATGGCCCTTCCGTTTATGGCATAAGGTAAGGGCACTGTGTAATGTATATTAACAAAGTTGATCCATCGCAGTACGCCATACGTCTCACTCGAGTCGTTCCAAATTTGTATTAAATTATACGGTCCTTTATAAACAAACAGGTTTCGAGGATTTTGCATTGTTTGCTCTGAACCTCATCTGTACGTATTATCGCCTCAATTTATGTGACCTTCCTAGGGCCCCCAACTAAGTACATTCAACGAACAACGGCTACTCATACAGAATTTTGGAAATATAGATTAATTTAGAAGTTGTCAGCTTTTAATAAAGGACTTGTCCTTGTTATATGAACTTTTTGAAATATTTCTTATTTTACGTGAAAGTCACTATTGATGGTTCACTATTGATGGCAAGTGATCCCTTTACTCACGTGTCAACACACAAACGTGTTATTTTACTGTTGTTTTCTACAATAGGTTAAAACCGCCACACCAACTACTCAGTTTATGACTACGCAACGCAATTTGTGCAAAAAACGTCAAAAGTCAATCGTAAATATAGTATGTTATAAGTTGAAACAAATCTATTACTTATATGTTTTATTTAAATATTGTTTTTCCGCATACTAGTTTTTCATTTATTTCCTAAGCCTCACTGCGGGATCTGGCTAATACCTGCATTCCACGAGCATTAAAATTATCTTACGGCACAACTAATTCGCTGTAATACAAAGTAAAGCCATGTATTCGGCGATAGTTTCACAACTATCTTAATAGTAAATGTAACTGGGGTAGGGCTTTCGAGAGCTTCCAATTTATGTGATAATAAACATCGTGCGTTGCCACACTGTGCGCACCGAATGTAGAAATAACATTTGCTCGGACGGTGTTATGCAATACGTCTATTTAAACATTTTATTTGCCTTGGTGGTCAATAAATTTAGAAGTCCCTCTGGTGGCCCAGAACTTGTTTCCTTTAAACGGAACAACCTTAACCTTTAGGAAAAGGTATCCGAAATCTTCGCTACATCTAACAAACTTTTATAAACAACATCTAATTTTAGACAACACCCGTCAAAAGATGCGCAACCTCATCACGTAGCTTTTATTGTTGAGTAAAAGCTAGTCGATGTTTATTGTCTTTTATTGTCAACTTTAACATGAAGAGCTGCCATCTTTACATTAAAGTTGTAAACTTTTCAGAGTAGAACAGGGTATAATTTGCAGAAAAAATTGCATCCGTCCGAAGCCGGGGACGGGTCGATAGTGTCGATATAACGAGATTTTTAATGATCATCAATACTAATAATAAATATAATTCTAGGATCTGATAATTCATAATAGAGAGAGGTGAATTGTTCGTTACAGCATCAACCCGTCCGACTAGTCCGTTGCCTAGCATTTTTATAATAATTTTACGACGCGCTAAGGACGTACGAAACGTTTTTACGTTTCATTTAATGCCAATACTAGATAGCCTTGTTATTACAACTGTTTAATGGTTACAGATATTACAGATGAATATATAAATACATATTACCTACCAGACACCAATTTCAGTGTAAAATCTTAGGCGGTTTAACTTTTTTATAGCAAAGATAATAGCAGTTACTAAGAGTTATTTTTTTATAAATAACATTTCGAATTTATCGTCATTGTACCATAAAATATATCAAATTTGATGAAGAAATTGATTAAAAGTACTCTGTGATCGCATTATAGCATTAATAATAGTGGAAGGGCCCGGCCCTTTCATAACGTCTGGGCGCCACATTTGTATAATTCGATAATATTTCTTTTCATTTTATTATTTCCCGTGACATTTATGGTGTTTCTTCATTTTGTTTATGTGCCTCTTTATATTAGTTTGTTCATTAACATTGTATTATACAAATATGTTGTTCACAAACTTTCACATATTAAAGAAATATTTTAAGCAATTTCCAGCCAAATGAGACATATGTATTTTAATTCATATTCCATTTTAGATTTTTTAAAATATCTTTTTTGGCAATTTTTGATCACAGCTTACAATCTCTTAATTGCACAACTTAGCGCCTCTTTCCCTATCTGTCAAGTAGACTAACTGTCATTTAAAGTCACGGGTAATCGGGGATAATGGAGCTGATATACCTTTGTTTGTGCGATAAAAGTTCCAAACATTGAAAAAAAAAAACGCCTATCGAATAATGCAGTAAACCGAGTGCATAATTCAATAAAACAGAAAGTTATTACTAAAAGTAACTAATCAACACTTTACTTGTAGTTGGTGAAAGAGGCCCTTTATCTCATATTTTAACTGTTCACAAGTAAGAACGATCAGTTCTATAAAATTCAGAAACATTCTAAATTCCTTAAAAACGAATAGACTATATTTGTTTTTACTAAACAACATACTATTATTTGTATTTAAATTAATATGTTATTAAAAAGCATATTATCATCATAATTATTGAAATTTTGAATTGTTGTTTTTTTTTAATAAATCGTAAATAAACGACAATTAGAAGTGTTTGCAGAGCCACAACATTGTTGTACTAAATATTAAGCGGTGTGCACACGTGAGTAAACATTAGGGCGTACTGGCGGGTTTAAATTACACAATGACTGCATAAGTTTATTTGCCGAGCGCAAGGTCGCCTCGTTCCTAAACTTGCCTTTACTTTATTTTACTCAAACTGACAGAGGCGACACTACTTTAAATAATCCTAACAGTTAACTCATTTTAAATGACCAAACTGTACTACCTAATAGATTAATATTTTCCTAACAGCCAGAATAATACAGCTAAATTCAATTTATATTATTTAGGAATAAAAATGTAATATGGCATTTGGAGAAAATGAAATGGTCGCTATAAATTTTACAATATTTGATTGAAATTGATGCCAAACAAATGTAAATTTTATCGCGGTACAGTAAAGTACAATCATTAATGAAGTCATTTTGATGTCTGTTAATTTGTTACGCTTTTACGCCTTAACTACTTAAATAGACGTTAAATACACATTAAATTTTAACCAGAAAAAATACTATTTGATCAGAAATTTTAACCAGAAAAAAAGTGACGCGAACGAAGTATAATAAAAATAGATATTTTCTTTCACAAAGTATTTCAAGAGAATAGATAAAAACCAAGTTTCTTGTGCCACCTCTGAATTACATAGTTTAATCTATGCATATGGCCGACTTAATCTATACTCGTGTATATTATATACGAGTATATATATTTGCACAAAACTGAATAAACACCAATGGCCTTGTAATTGTTGAGTGTATTGGAGCCAATATTGGCTCAATTGTTTGTATCATTTTTGATAAACATTTCAATTGGTACATTTTTGTTACTAACTTGCCATAAAATCGCATGTTTGTACAATTTTTGGGCAATCCATGGAGCTAGTATTTTTTGAAGATTGAAAATTAGGTTATAATAAAAATGCCTAAGCAGGGGACAGTTATAAAGTATATTTACTTATAGCAGTAACCATTCCCTCACAGCAATGAAATAACAGCAAGTGAATCCTACTTATCCCTTGTTCCTTACTACTTTTCCTATGACGTTCGACAGGCAGGCTGCTGTCGTTGCACACAACACAAGCAAGCACAAGCAAGCACAAGCAAGCACAAGCAAGCACAAGCAAGCACAAGCAAGCACAAGCAAGCACAAGCAAGCACAAGCAAGCACAAGCAAGCACAAGCAAGCACAAGCAAGCACAAGCAAGCACAAGCAAGCACAAGCAAGCACAAGCAAGCACAAGCAAGCACAAGCAAGCACAAGCAAGCACAAGCAAGCACAAGCAAGCACAAGCAAGCACAAGCAATCACAAGCAATCACAAGCAAGCACAAGCAAGCACAAGCAAGCACAAGCAAGCACAAGCAAGCACAAGTAAGCACAAGTAACCAAAAAGCAAGCAACAAAAAAGAATTAAATAAGACATTATACATGATTTAGGTTGTAGAGAATAAGTATCTGAATTACGTCTAGTATTCAAGCCGCATGTGAAGGCCTAAGCCTCATCATCCTCATAAAGGCATAGATATCTTACGCAAGATTTCCCTACGTTTAAAATTTATAGCCAACAGTTTAATGGATGTTTATGTAATGCCTTAATAGGAAAATAAATCTTAGTATCAATTTTTATAGAGATGTCAAAGGAGATTGGCCTCGTAACATGGTCATATGATTATTATGTAAGCTCTCTACTGAGTCATACCGCATTCGATTCCCTGCTAAGAAACAAACTTTTCTTTTGTACGGCTCCAAGCAAGTTCATATTACATAATATTTAGCTCCAGTAATAATAAGTTCTTTTAAGTTGTGTGTATTCTTTGACTTTTTCTATACACGACACCTTCGTACAAGATTTCGTCCGCGTTGAAATAAGAGTATAAAAGATATGACGCCTGAAATTATTCTTTTTCCAAGCGTTGGATCTTTTTATTTTTATATAGCTGGTGCCCTATTGGAACATTTAGCCTATGTCCACCCTGAAATTCAATTGTAACTATTTTTAAAAGATATTTTTAACCGGATGAGTAGTTTTCAAGATACATACAAACAAACATAATATTAACTTTACCTCTTTATAATATTAGTAAAAAACCGATTTGACCTGTCGCACAAAGATGTTGTTTAGTAGAAATTGGAAGAAATCTGAAGATAAAATCTATATTTTATCTTCAGATTTCTGTTATTTTGAATGTTAAAATGTTCTTACTGCATCAACACTTAAATTTTACTTTGATAGGTCAATAATAACGATGAAAATAGCATCGGTTGACTTCCGCGTTCGCTATTAATACGAATACCGAAGGGAAATGGAACGGAGTTTATTAATTTTACATTTTGACGCGACGCCAGTTGCAATTTTCTATTTCGTTTTATTCCATGGGCCGACTCGTTCATAAATTATGGGAAAGTGGGTAAATTACTTTGAAACTGTAGTTCAGTTAAAATCTATTTCGATAAAGCAATTTTAAAAGAGCTGCGATGCTCTCGAACCGGGTCGTTAACTGGCACGTTTAGAGGTAAGAAACCACTGACGAACAATATACATCTGGGTAATTCCATGGTAACTCGTGTTACATTTTTACGTCCCTATTGAAACTAACAATGCTAGCATAAAATGTGGGTCTCGTTTTATTTTGAATTTTCTAGGTTTAGTTTTTTTTAGTTTCAATAAAAATTGTTGGTAACTCACGTTACCTTTGGCGACATTAGCTTTTAGGCTAGTATGTACCCAATAAAAATTCTGTTCCGTTTAAATTAAATAAGAATATTAAAAATCAAATCCGTTTTTATTAAATGTCTTACATATGAGATCATTAGCAAAATTAATAATTTTAGAAACATGCATTTTTTTTAGAGAATTAAATAATGGTCACTCATGTTACATGGATTTACCCATCTAATTTCCATATTGCTATAAATTTATTGCTAGAAAATGCCTTCTTTAGACTACAAATAAAAAGCATCTCATAATTAAGTGAATTTGGTCACAACATTGTCTTGCCATCTTACAAATGATTTTTTGGTTAGTTTTAGTTTTTTGTTTAATTTTTTACTAATGCCTTTCAAAGTCTTCAAAATTCAAAAGCCACAGAATAATTCTTTGTTTTCATGTATTACTTGTAAAGGGTTGAAGGTCGGCTGACAGTCCACTTGATGGTAAGTGGTCGTCGCATAAACAAAGCAACGCCAGGGGTCTAATAATTTTTTTATCAGAGCTTGTAGATTAATTGTAATCTTTAATAAATTAAAAATTGTATAATTTTTATATTATTTATGTAGCGAATTTAATTTAATAAATATATTAAAAATTTATAAATTCATTAATAAACACTAAACGACTGTAAAATTTCTTTTTTTTTTATTCTATAAATTGAAAAATTATTTAAAAATATACTAAACTAATCTACATGTTGTAAACTTTCTTTTGAAATATAGTATTACTAAAAAAGAAAAACTATTTCTAGTGCAAGCAACCAGTTGTGCAAACCATAATTTTGCAAATAATACCATTAAATTTGCATGAGACTGAAATTTGAATTTTAAATTTGGCCTAAATCAATATCTACCTGAATAGTGAACTGCGTATCTATTAAAATTAAAATATATTTATAAGAGTTACGGATCTTATTACGGAGTACGTGCAGGGTAATACGAGTATAGAAGCATAATATTATGTACCTTGTTTGTTTAATTTCAATAACTTTTCAATTTATAAACGAAAAGAATAAAGCTTTAATAAAAGCTTCATCCAATGATCATCACATATTATAAAACAAAGGCCTCCGCCGCGTCTGTCTGTTCGCTAAAACAAACTCAAAAACTACTGCACCAATTTTCATGCTGTTTTCACCAATAGATAGAGTGGTTCTCGATGAAGGTTTTAGTATATAATTTACAAAGTTACGCGGGCGAAGTCGCGGGTAGAACCTAGTTAAATATAAGAAGGGAATCTCTTATGATGACTGTTTAGTGGCATTTCGTCATAATGTTCACAATTAATGAGTCAACAAAAGGTTTATTCAAGCGTATAATAGGAATAATTAAGTTTGTGTATATATTTATATTTTATATTATCTGTCTGTATATATTTTTAATAATATCTGCATATATTTTAAAGTATATATCATCAATACTAATAATAAATCTGTAAGGGTTGGTCATGGAATAAGTCACGTTGTTTTCAGAGATATCGTGTTTATAGGCTCTATACATGATACTGAAACTACATTGACCATTTTTAGAATTTTTTTCTGTATGTATGTAAGTATGTATGTTCTTCCATAACTCTTAAACGAATTGACTAATTTTTATGAAACTTGGTATATAAACATTTAGACGTACGGGACACAGGATAGGCTACTTTTTTTTTCTTTTTCAACGCGGACGAAGTCGCGGGCGCCAGCTAGTTTTAAATAATTCTTTCATTTATGAACATGGTGTGCGGTAAAACTCTAACGAGTTTGTGTTTACACCTTTGTTAAACTAAATATAACATTAATATGTTGTATAAAAATAATAATAATAATAATTTGCAATGTATGTATATTTTATGAGTTTTATGTACTCAGTAGAACATAATAAATGATACAACGAATACCGGTAATAAATCAGCGTGTTATCGGACCGGAGTCAGAGGTCAGTTAACTGAGATCGGTTCGTGGCAGAGTCGTACTCTGTTGGACTGACTAAAGGTTGAACTCTGTAAGATTTCATCCGAACCTATTAGTCTAAGATCCCACTGCTTGATTCTGCAGGTATCTGTTTTTTTGATGAAATTAATTTTAAATTAATCTTGAGAATGTATGCAATGGATTAAGGATAGGTTGCCTTGTAAAAATTAGCCGCAATTACCTGTAATTGATTTTAATGTCATTAATTTCCATCAATTACTGACCAACCGTAGTCTTCTGGATTGAAGGTGATACAATTTGGCTGAGTTGCATTTTGCCACATGCATTTTATGAAAATAGTTCTCGACATTTTTTGCTTTAATGATTTCCAAGAAGGTGGAATTAATTTCGAATCAAATCCGACCGAGAGCTGGCAACCATTTTTATTTCAATTCGTTCCATCATTTTCTTTCAAATGACATGAAATTGACTAAAAAAACATATAGCTGCAAGTTATATTAGTAAATTAATGACATTAAGATTAATTACAGGTAATTGCGGCTAATTTTTACAAGGCAACCTATCCTTAATCCATTCCATACATTCTCGAGATTTATTTAAAATTAATTTCATCAAAAAAACAGATACCTGCAGGATCAAGCAGTGGGATCCTGTACTATATACTATTGTTGTAGTATTGCAGTATGTAATAAACTAGCTCTATATGGCGGCTTCGTCTAGCATTAAATTGGACAGAATAACATAAAAAGGTAATCAAAACAAAAAGGTTGAATCCAGATTAAACGGTTGATGTTTGTTTATTTTATTTTTATTTAACAGAGTTATAGAATATCATTCAAAACATGGATATACAATAAAAAATTAAAAGAGTAAATAATGATATAACATACTAGCGACCCGCCTTCGGCTTCGCATGATTAATATTTTCAAAAATCTTTTGTTATATAGTTTCGTTATAAAATGAATCCATGTTACAAATTTTAGCTTTTTAGATTTAGTTTTGGAGTCAGAACAAAAAATGTTATTAAAATAAAAGTTACACGGAGTATTTATTATTATATTTTTGTGTTATGGTTCTGCTAAGCAGGAGGATCAAATTTAACTGATTCAGATTTTGTCAGATTTTTTTAAAATGTTCAAATAATATTAAAAAAATTTTTTGAAAAAAAAAAAAGATAAATTACTGAAACCTAAAACACATCATGGCATGGTAGATACGAGTATCTTCAAAATGTGTCAAAATGTCATTTTTTTAATAATATTATAACACAAAAACTCTTATCATTATCGTCAATACATAAATACTAGTTCACCTAGTGCGAAGTGACCTTTAAAAAATAAATGATAAGTGGAATAAATAAGTGTGTCCGTTAGATATATATTTATAATACTGAAGGACACTCTATATGATAATTCTCTCTTATTATTCACAAATGATGAATAAAACAACATTTTATTAAATAAATTAACACATATATTTTGTATTAATAACAATATTATGAATACAAAACGCAATATTTTAAAAGTGAAAACTTTGGCGTTGGGCATTTTTGAGATGTGATAAAACTATTGAACTCGCGACACTGTCATGTAATGTAATGTAACGTAACCGAAACCTGTATATTGTCAGATATTAATTTAAAATAATTTAAAAAAAAGAACACAATTTTTGAGATGGGAATAAACCATTGAATTCGCGACACTATCATGTAATGTAATGTAACGTAACCGAAACCTCTGTATATTTTCAGTATTAATTTAAAATAATTAAAAAAAGTCCAGGAACAATTTTTGAGATGGGAATAAACCATTGAACTCGCGACACTGTCATGTACGTAATGTAATGTAACGTAACGTAACGTAACGTAATGTTTGTGAAGCTTAGTTTGCACTTCTGTTCTGGATGGACCGATTTTGATAGGATTTTTTTTATGTTTGAAAACTGACGTAATTGGGATCATTCTAAACTATAAATAGTTTTTAGAGTTTGTCTGTGCACGTTAATCTCAGAAATGGCTTGACCGATTTGAATGCAGTTTCCACTTATGTATTGATTATCAAGGATACTTTTTTTATGATGGAAAAATGTTAGGTTCCTGTGGAATTTTCAAAAAACGAAACAGCGAGTATGAATTTAAAAAGAGAATAGACTTGTAGTTTTGTTTGTAATGAATAAACTCAAAAACTCGGTCCAGTAGGGACCGATTTTAAAAATTCTTTGACTTATTTAAAAAATTTAAAAATTCTTTAAAAATAAAGGCTGAAAGTTCTTCTATGTGTGCCTCTAGTACAGGTAAGAACGATCCCCACCCATGATACCTGGGTAGTGGTTGCTTTGGCAAGTAACCGGTAGCAAAGGTGTATAAAATTCCATCTCAAATTTGTTAATCTATAAAGCTCAATTTTTTAATATTTTATTTGTAACAATATCAATAAACTCGCGTTGCTCATTGCCAGACACTTAGTATGGTTCCAACCCCCAGCCGGACACCCTTAAACTATAATATTTTGTAATTCTACTTACGTTATATTGTAAAAGCTGAATTAAATATATATTTTTGGGAGAACTCTTAAACGACGTTTCCTTAGTAGCCAGACAATTTCGAGGGTTCTATCATCCTGCCAGACGCATTGAAGAGGGCGATAGTTGCGAGAGCCAGCCGTCGTTATAATTTATAAAGTTATTTTATAAAGTTACGCGAAATCGCATGCAATAGCTAGTGAATCATAAAAGTTAATTTCCGCTTTTTAACCCAACCACCATAAGTTATTTCTCCAAAGGAAATTGTTTAGCGTAGGCTGTTTGCTTTGTGTTTGTGTCAATATTAATATTGAAATGTCAAATCCAAATCTGACTTCCTGTTGTTCCCTGAACTTCCCCGAATGTTGATTTAATGAAATTCTCTGAAAACAACATCCATTTCCTTGTTATCAAGAATTAATGTTATTGTTTAGAATTGGACTGTTAATTGTACAACTAATTAAAGAAAAAATAAACTTTTTTTTTCATTAAAATAAAGATTTAAAATAAGATTCTTTTTAATAAAAATTCTGTATTTATTTTCTTGATTTTTGGACTGATAGGAGAGCGTTGTGTCCAATTGGGACACTTGTACAAATAATTATAGAAAAAAACTTTTTTCATAGATCATTGAATTAAGCTCTTAATACTCGTAGGCTCACTGACTTTCGAGAACTTGATATTAAATTAAATAAATCGAAAGATTATTATCTAAAACATGGTTTTTTAGATAATATTTTTTAATTACCTTATTAAATTGTTAAAAAATACTTATTAAAACTATAAGCGCCTGTTTCTCAAACGTCAAGTAGGCCAAAATGTCATTTAAAGTCACCGGTAACCGGGGAAAATGGAGCTGATATACCTTCGTTTGTACGGTAAACGTCCCAAACATTAAATCAAAAATAATAAAAAATAATCGGCTATCGAATGATGCAGTAAAACGAGTGCATAATTCAATATAACAGAAAATGATTTCTAAAAGTAACTAATCAACACTTTACTTTTAGTTCGTGAAAGAGGCCCTAATAGTTATAAAAAAAATTAGACGAATTTCAAATATTTTAAAAAATAATATAAAATATAAATGACGTACCACTTCTTATTAAATATTAAAAAAGTTATTAAATATTAAAAAAGGCAGTAGATGTTTGAACGAATTGTTATTTGTACAGTTACGATATCTTCGATTGGGAATTTTAATGCAAATATTGACACATTTTTTGGTATTTCTCGTGCGTTTAAATTATCTATTTACTTTCAATTTTGAATTGGAGTAACGAAATCATTCAATTATTGCTTATGGTATAACAAGGAATTTTCTTTTTAATAAATATTTAGCACTCAGTGAAGTTTTTTTTTAATTTTTTTTTTATTAGGGAAAACAAACAATTACACTATATATAGTAAATTTGAAAAAAGAGAAACATACATAAATGAAGGTAATAGTGCAGTGCAATCATCAACATTTTCCACGAATTGATAAACTAATTTTAAACAGAGAAACTCTATACATATTTATATACAAAAATACACAAAAAAGACGACCATAAAATTAAAACAACAATATTATTTTTATATTCGTGTGAGCTATTAATTGAAAATAGATATAAAGGGCCCAAATCAAAATTACACTTTTAGAGGAGAGCTAATCGAAAAAATGAAATTATTTTTTGTCTATTTTTTTCTTATTATAATATCAAATATATGCATATTATACATCGTTAGAAGCGTATTTTTAAGTAGCATTAAATGTTTTTAGTACTTTTATAATAAACTGAAAACTAGAGGAGATATATAGGCATGAGTCTTTTTGCAACATATAATATGAAGGATTTTTGGATATTTTTGTTTTATGGCCCTTTAGTTGTAGCGTTTTAATTGTACTAAATTAATCTTGTTAAAACATTAAAAAAAAATATTTATGCAAATAAAAAAAATCGATAAAAACATCCTGAAGCGATTATCAAACAGTTGTTTACGTGTTTCAGACCCAATCGTGAAAGGTAGGAACAAAGCCTTTCACAAAAATGAACGTGGCCTATTATTTACCGAAACAGATAAAAAGTTCGTGACCTCGCAACCTAACGACCACTCGAGGCGCCACAGACCAACTAAGTAAACTGCTATTTCTCTTCTCTAATTCAAATTAAAACTGTTAACCATTTTCTTTTATCATAAAACTAGCTACTGCCCGCGACTTCGCCCGCGTAACTTTGTAAATTATATACTAAAACCTTCCTCGAGAACCACTCTATCCATTGGTGAAAACAGCATGAAATTCGGTGAAGTAGTTTTTGAGTTAATCGCGAACAGACAGACAGACATATGAGGAAGGAAAATATAAGAGTCTAGTTATTAGAGGAATAGTAGATTTACATTTAAATAAAATAGCACGTTTTTTCAGCACCAGTGCCCATTTTTCTATCCATAATATTTTTCACACAGCTTTAATACGGTATTTGTGAAATGATAAGTTTTAAAAAAATATATAGAAAATTTTCACTGTTTCAGCCCTTCAAAGCCAATAAATAACTTAAGATTATAAGTTACTAGTTGGCGCCCGCGACTTCGTCTGCGTTGAAAAAGAAAAAAGTAGCCTATCCTATGTCTTGTAAGTCTAAATGTTTATCTACCAAGTTTCATGACAATCAGTTAATTCGTTTAAGACATACATATGATGTATTCAATTCAATTCAAGTAGATATCATGTATTCCTCCTCTCATGAGTTCCTCCATAACTCTTAAACGAATTAACTGATTGTCATGAAACTTGATAGATAAATATTTAGACGTACAGGACACAGGATAGACTACTTTATTCTTTTTCAACGCGGACGAAGTCGCGGGTGCCAGCTAGTATCCGATACTTATAACAGCAAAACAAATTATTCTCTAGATAAAAATCAAAATGGCCGCCGGCGCGAATAAATAAATAGACTTCTGTAATGGTAAATAAAAAGCGTCCACTCCTATCTGAAATCCCGATCGTTATTGGTTGTAAAAATACATTTAAAAGGAATTATTTGGGCATTCAATGGTTTTTATTGTTACGGTGGGATATTATTGCTATAGAAATGTTCAGTAGTCATTATCCCGAACATCAATCCCATCGAAATTGTAGTGACCCATTGTTCTGCAGTCGTAAATTAGCCAGATCGTTTGGTTGTAGTAACCACTCTCTAATAGAGTACACATTAAAACAGTAAGTATGCTTTTAAGTTTAAACTAAAGAGAAGTCAGTGCCTATGCTTATATCATGTCAACACTTACGTTTCCCAATATTTAGAGTAGACAAGACTGCAATAATATAATGCAATATGTACTAATAATAAATCTGTAAGTGTAGGTTTTGTATGTATGTACTTACAAAACCTTGGTGGATAAACGTTTAGACGTACGGGACACAAGATAGGCTAATTTTTTCTTTTTCAACGCGGGCGAAGTCGCGGGCGCCAGCTAGTGTATAATAATTATAATCCCGTCAACTGCTCCCGGGCGAAGCCGGGCGTCAAACTAGTATCATAAGCATGTAAAAAATTTTAAAATCAAGTATCAAATTTTTTGAAAAAAAAAAAAATAACTCATAGCAACGTGTGTCCTCGCTGGTTTCAGGTAAATGTCTAACAAAACGTACAGTTGACGTCTTGTTCGTTCGTAATAGGAGACCATTAATCATATTTATCTAGAAAAACATCAGCTCGTAATCTTCATAAACAATAAGTTGTTTATTGTAATGCGTTTGCCTTGACTAGAATCGAACCCGGCGTTTTACGCAACGAGCTCAGCGCAAACTACCGCGCTACCCGCACAGCCGCACGCCGCGCTGTTGCTAGGTCGCATAGAGTACATTGCAACAGACGGTACACACGTCTGCTCTGTGGATTACGAAGAACATTACGAACAGTCTTCCAATCGAACTAAATAAGCGTTAACTAATCAACTGATTATTATGAAATTTTACATACACATTCGTAAGGGATACAGAAAAGAACATAGCACATTTCATGCAAAAAAAGTACTGTTCCCGAAGGATTATCTAAAATATTATATTGAATAAATTATTGCTGAGAAAATCAGTGCACAGGGATAGCTAACACAGCTCTGCCGTTCCAAAGAACAAAAGACAAAGAGGATTATTTCAGGCTGGCTGATCAAGAACCAAGTTTGAATAGTTGCAATTTGAGAGGTACCGCAAGAAGAAGTTATTTTTGTTAGCCGTTGAGTTTTAACAGTTAAGAAAAAGGACGCAGACTAAGTCACGAGTAAAAAAAAGCTAGTAAATACCTAATTAGATAAGTCACTGCTGCTGCTTACCAATATCTATCTCAATTGAAAAAAAACTCCATGAAGATAAATAAATTTTACTTTCAACTCGTAATTTTTCCCACTATCAACATTAGTTAATTTCAACTAGCCTAGGAATACGTTTGATTCGTTGAACCCAAATATTGCAGTAGTGTCATTGAGATGTATATTGTCCCATTGTGGACATAAATTCCTCATTTTTGAATCGTTTTCTCAGAGGTGATTTGACCCAGCGACTACTACAGTGTTAGGTGAACTTTCTTCGCCATTTCGTTTCACAGAATGGAGATAGGTAACTTGTACAGTATAATGAGTTCTGTTCGAGTTATTCTATGATAGGTCGTCGAACTCGGTTCGAGGCCTCGCTTCACTCATCAACAGCTGAGTAGCATACATACACATACATTTCTATACACAACG
This sequence comes from Synanthedon formicaeformis, assembly GCA_945859745.1. Lineage (NCBI taxonomy): Eukaryota > Metazoa > Arthropoda > Insecta > Lepidoptera > Sesiidae > Synanthedon > Synanthedon formicaeformis. The sequence continues at coordinate 10,603,841 of OX243969.1, read as the reverse complement.
CATTCAACTTACATATTGTGATATTTTGAAAGCAACATTGTTGCTTTGAGAACCTTCCTATTATTTTTTTTCTTTAACTCTTTTGTTACTGTTGTTTGGAAATGTTGGTTAATAGGAGCCAAAGAAATGCTTTAAAAATTGCAGCATTTTGTGAATCAATTGTTTACTTTTTTCAAATTTAAATTCAAAATAATTTGTTTTAAAAGTTTAACAATTTAAATTATATATGGTTTATTTTTAAACGGTTTATAATTTGAATTACCTATTTACTTTATCAGCTTTTTAAGAGAGGTCAGTAGGTATATAAGATAATATTTTCTCAATTGATTGTGCAAATATTTTCTTATATTTTTGCAGTAATGTAAAATGTATAGTATTTTTTCCCACCTTTTTGCATTTAATATGTCCGTGGTCCACTGGTCCCCAAATTTGTGGGAACCATCTTATTGTATGAAGATGTTTATGCTAATAATCTGTTATTGCGATTCAATAATATAGATATTGCGGAATGGCGGGATCTCATCATGCTTTAAAAAATTCTATAACTTTTAGTACAGCCACGTTACCTGTAGGCACAATTTCTGGATTAAATTCAAACATAGGTACGCCGTGGTGACAACAGATACCTGTTTTCTCTCCAATAGTTAAGATTTCTATGTTAAGATTTTATTTGATAATTAAAATGGGACGTTAAATAAACAGGAAAATAGGCTGCTTTATTAGCTACTTTACCTTTCTTCTTAATTCCTCATCTCTATATATTAAGATTAATAAGTACCCTGGAATAAAACTAAGAGTTACTGTAATAAAACTGATGTTTATATGGTAAAGGAGAAAGTCTCAATGTTAAAGTGAGACAGTTACTTACTTTGATATGACCCAACAGTAACCAAGATTTGTCTAAAATCTCTTAAAATAGGGTGGCCTAACTTAGAAATGTAATACGAAAATAGAGAAGGATTGATTTGTGATAACATACATTGTCAACTGCAACATATCGTTGAAAACGGTTTCAAAGAACTCGTACGAACGTAGGAAGTATAAATATAAATATATCATGTAATTAACGTCAACAACAAAAATACGGGTGTCTCGTTAAAATGACCGCCTGTCACACTGTCACGTAACATGACACGCCAAATGTTTTCATAAAGATATGTGTAAAAATTGTACTATTTTATTTTGTGAAGACACTATGTAAACCAAAGACACATACCTAAGTATGTTTGTGAACTATAATACGAGTACAACAAAGATTTATTCACATATTTTTATGTTTATGTCGACAGACAGATTGACATAGGTACTACTTGATGGTAGATGGCTATCGTCATCTGCTGATTTTAGTAGATTTTAGTAGAATAAGGATAAGAGGGCTCTGACATCCTACATGCTTATTCCACGTTGAGCTTCTGTAAGTGCCACTTCCTCACAGACAGTAATTAATATATTATATACAAGCTGCTGCCCGTGACTTCGCTCGCGTAACTTTGTAAATTATATACTAAAACCTTCCTCGAGAACCACTCTATCCATTGGTAAAAACAGCATGAAAATGGGTGCAGTAGTTTTTGTGTTTATCGCGAACAGACAGACAGGCAGACACAGGACTTTGTTTTATAATATGTAAGAAAGGATTACATATACCTATTATATTTCCCTGCATGAAAATAGTTCAATAATAATTCAATATTCAATACTAATAATAAATCTGTAAGTGTAGGTATTGTATGTATATATGTTCCTCCATAACTCTTAAACGAATTAACTGATTTTCATGAAACTTGGTAGACAAACATTTAGATGTACAGGACACAGGATAATCTACTTTATTCTTTTTCAACGCAGACGAAGTCGCGGGCGCCAGCTAGTGTAAAAAATATATGCAATTAAGCTTGAAAACGAAACACGGCACCATCTATTATTGGATGCTTACCCAATCTAGACAAAATAGAAGCGTTGTCAAGTGTCAATAAACTAACTTACACCGCCATCTGTTAGAAACTCATAGAACTTACAATCCTTTGTCTTATATAAAAATACATTTAATTAATAATAAAAAAATTAAATAATAACAATTTTATAAAAAAGAATAAATAATAAGTACAAGTTACAGTTAAGTGCAAATGCATTCTTAATTTGAAACACAAAAATAAACATAAGTGGAGTTGTGTGGTTTTTGGAAAGCCGTTTGAACGACTACGTACGTGTTTACAACGCGCGACTCGTGAAAGCTTAAGGGGTGACGCTTTCGTGTATCTACCAACCTATCTTTATTATAACTCTATTAAAAACTTTATTACTTAAAAACTAGCAGCTGCGATCCATTAAATATATAGAAAGAAATAAAAATATTGCATAGGGCAAGAGATTGGAGCCAAGAAAAAAAAAATTCAAAAAAATTCAAAATAATTTATTATTTTTCACAACTTTACAATTTAAGAACAAAACCCCGTTAAATTATTTATTATTTAAAATTATTATTTATTTAAAATAAGAGAGGCAATATTTCTACTATTTACAAGAGACATTCTACTATTTATTTCTACTAAGTATACTACAACAGGGATAATTTCTACTAATTATTATAAAGAGGCAGCCTATGTATGTACCTATGTATGTAATTGTAAGTGGTAATCTTTCACCAATAGTTAGAATAGATTTTCAGGGTGGACATAGGCTAATATTCCATGCGAGCAAGGCCGCGGGCAACAGCTATATTCTAAAAATAAAGGTATCACATCTTCAGCAATGAAGATGTCAGGTGTCTACATCCCTTGCTCAACGCAGACGAAGTCGCAGTCACCAGTTATTCGTAGTATATGATATATAATGAGTAAATATAAAAGAACCAGACTCTAGAAAAGCTTTGAAGTATAGAAAGGGAACAGCACATGTGCTGTTTCACAGTGTTTATATAAGATTTGTATAATTATTTATTGAAGAATTATATTAAGTATATTAAATTACATTGTAAAATAACAGCACATGTGCTTTTATTATGCTCTCTTTACGTAAGTGAGACATGTCAGAGCTAATACATCAATCGGCAACGATTTTCGTAAATTGAAATCGGACCATACCTGTCGCATTCAGGCCTGTTGGAAAATTGCATGGTAAAAAATTTAAATGGTCACAGATCGAAAACTGCATCGGACAGTGCCTGCTTTTTGCACATATAAAGCTTATATTGATAACTAATACTGGCCGGCATATCTACGCTACAACTCAAAAAATAACCGAGTTATGAATTTTTGAAAAAAACTGCACTTTGGCCGGTTTTTCCTGATTTTCTCCTAAACTAACGGTCCGATCGAGTCATTTGACCTCTCATTTTCTTCGTGTTCTCATTCTCTACAAATTGTTAACACTATTATAATTACCCTTATAGTTTCAATTTTATAAGCAAAAAAACTAAAAAATACAGCGATTTTTTGCAATAAACTGTTAATAACAAAGTTATAAATAATAAAGTCGATTGAAAAACATGTCAATATATAATATGAAACTATTCTCCGAACAATAACGCAGTTGGTTTTCTTCTAACACTTTTTATATGAAAAATGTATGTAACTTGGCGTATATCATAAAAATATAGATTACCCATAAAAATTTAAAAGTGGCAATTAATATTGAAGTCGATTACTAGCTTTCAATTACAGATTTGGCAAAATTTCGCTTCGTTTAATGTTCCGTTAACAGTTGGAATTCTAAAAATAAATAAGAGCCGTAAAAATGGTTGAAGCAACCATTAAACCTGGCCCAGTGACAGTTGACAGCTCATAGATTCAAGTCGAGTGCCTACTTCTCGTAAACGAACGATTCGATGTGTCACTAAAGTCTTTTTATTTTATGCTCCTACGCTTTTTGTCTGAGCAGAACATCATTAAACATTCTCATAGAGATTTACAACCTTTAAATAAAAAGGGATTTTTACGACATATCAAAGTACTCGTATGTTCTACCTGACAAGGGCATATAAATATTTTTGTAAGTATTTAATTTACTAATAAACTAAATAATCACATTTAAATCTATAATACAAATCAAAAATAAAATTATTTAAAATAAAATCTAATCCTATGTTATATTTTAGTATTTAATTGTTTTTTGATATATTTTTAATAATTAATAATGATTTAAATATAATAAATAAATAAATGAATTAGTGTATTTTATTATAAAATTCATTAAAAACCATTCTGTCTAATAATCATTCTGTCAAAGTTCTTGTAATCTCAACTTACATCAGATAAGGGATTTTACATATGTTAAATTAAAAAATAATAATTGTTCTAACCAACAAAGGATTTCTATCATAGAATACCTATAATATGTATAGCTGATTCTACGTGTATAACTGATAGACGTATTTCCTAAATGACTGCGAAACGCAGTAAAAAAACATAAAAAATAATACTACAAGTTTATAGAAATTTGCGAAATTGGAACAAAAATGATAAGGTCTTAACAATTTGATCCGAGACGAAGCAAGTATATGATACGAATGGATAGATAGAGTATGTATTCTTTTTCTATTGATCAAAAACGTAAACAAATATAACGTCGCCATGGTCACTGGACTGTTTTAAAGATGGAATTTGTACATTATAGTTTGTTTTTTAATCTCAGAGACAAAAATGACATTACATTTGACATGCATTACATACATTTCATGTCATTTCATGGTATCATTATATGCAAACTTGACATTTGCATGTGTCATTTTTGTCTGAGATTAAAAAACAGACCGTAGGCATTATCAAAGAAAGTTGACTCAGTGATTAACTCATTTGGAATTTGTTCGTATTGTTTGTTTAGTTCTATATCGTGAATTGTTTGTTTACCTTTTTGATCAATGAAAAAAGAATACAATATATATATTTGCTAGATCTGCCGGTGGCTTCGAGATAAACAAAGTAGTTTACATGTGTAATAAGTGTTCATTGTTATTTTTAGAGAGATCCGGTTTTTCTTGTACTCGCTACTCAACGACTCGCTTAATGTCGATTTTCAAATAGAGGGATATACTATTTTGTTTTTAAGGATGATCGTCATCATTTCCAGTCGATATGCACTAACCCTAGAGCCACACACATCGCGATAGAATTATTGCGATAAAACTTCGTCTTCGGCCTACGGCGATATGTGCATGGTCACATTGCAAACAGAGAATAATAATAATAATAATAGTATTTTTTGTTTTTTGTATTTATGCTTATTTATAATTAAATAAATAAGTGCACAATAATAATAATAAGAGAATATAAGAGAAAGAATGCGCAACGAACATCCTTTCGCTTGTGGCCAGGTTCGTTTGGGTTCCATAATATTGGCTCATCCTCGTAATTGGTTATAAACTCTAAAATTCTGTCATTACTCAAGTCGATATTCAATCTTCAACAGCAGATCAACTCGCAAACAAATAAAGCAATACGTCCGCTAGTTCCGCTACGCATGACGCCTGTCGGCCGACTGAAGCTGAAGTGTAGGCAAGCGAAATTAATCGCGATAAAACCCTTTGATGTGCGCGAGTTTACCGACAGTGGGGCGAAATGTCTGCGGCTTCGCCCGAAGTGCCGAAGTATTCGCGAATATTCGGCTACACACATCGCGATAAAGCGAACGTTCGCGTTATCGCGATTTGTGTGGCCCTAGCTTCACTGTTGCGGGCCTATTCTATATCTGTGGTTTTTAAAACCTATCGACATTAAATTGGAAACTAAAGTTGATTTATTAAGGCGGAAAGTATAGTAAAAATTTCACTGTGACCATAAAGGTATAATTCCAACAAGTAGATAACTGTGACGTTGCAAATAGAGGTGCTCATTCATTCAAATTCATTCGGTTACATGAAAGGTATCAGACAGTTGAACGAACGCTTTCGCGAAGGCACTTGGCACATCTTATAGTTGCAATTGTAGTTCTGATATATCGATCAGACGATAAAAGTATGTGGACTAAACATAAAGTGGTTTAATTAAAGTACCCGAAGTAGAGGGTGCTAACAGCCAAAAGTAAAAACCACACAATTGTATGTTGTCTTTGAACTCAGAAAACTGGTCAACTAATCAGGTTTATTTCACTTTTAACTGAGTTTTTATGAGGTTTATATCTTTATGAGGTAGTTAATAACTTTTTTGAATGATAACAAAGTGATTCGAATAATAATAATAAACAAGCAATGACGCAGAGCAATAAAGATAATTGAAAAGTTTCGCGTGTTTTGCATAGAGATATGTACTTACAATATTATGGTAATGGGCGCTTTCACCGGCCAACTTTGAACCCGCGACCTTTTCACGGCGTTCGATCGAAACAGACACATCGCAACTGATACACATATTATTATTTATTATACTAAATTGATTTAGGTATTATCTTATTTTATTTTATTATTTGGAAAAAAATGCTAAGTACTGCCAATTAAATGTCTTTTTTATATTTTGCATTAATCAAATAACTTTAGAACATGCATAGTGAATGGGGTGTAATTAAATTTTGGATGTAGATCATAGATATTGTATCTACAGCATCAAAATGTGTCCACCGATTTCGTTATAATCACTTTTCTGAATTGCCTCCCACTATGAAAGCTAATTGTCGCTAATATGTAGACCTAAAAAGCTCTGGAACCCTGGAATTTATAAAATTTATGTCATGAATTGAGTAATCTGATATTATTATTAAAAACCAAATATATACCGGGTATCCCAAAACTATGCGACGTGAAGGGAAAGTACCTTAAATATCGTAGATAGGATATGTTGCTGAAAGAAGACTTTATGTTATTTTTAAAATTTAGTAATACTGCACTCAAGGATTTTCTAAATATAACTTGCTTCGTCTGGGAATCGAACCGACTTAAATGTGAAAAAAAAAACACCCGTATTTTTGGACAATTAATGGACAAAAAATAATAATTCTTCTTAAGTATCACAGTATCTTAAAAGAAAGGAATAACGTAAAATGTTTGATTCAAATTTCGAAAATATTATTTATTGCCGACGACGACGTTATTTTTATAAAATCTTTGAATGCAGTATTACTAATTTTTAAAAATAACATAAAGTCTTATTTCAGCCTATCCTATCTACGATATTTAAGATACTTTCCCTTCATGTCGCATAGTTTTGGGACGCCCTGTATATAGAAAATCATAATGTTATCGTTAAACATAAATATTTATTTAAAAAACAAACAAAGTACAATATTGGTTTACATATTAATGAGTGGATAATCGTCAACAGTGCGAAAGTATTGCTCCGCAAGGTACAGTCGCTCACATAATCGTACTTGATTGGAATATTAAATTTGTTTACAATGCGACCGACCAGCCTCTTTGTATGCGAAGCAATTCTATACACGACTGTAGCGTATGCCACAAGAATCACGAAATCAATATATATTTTTTTTATACTGAACATAGTTTTTTTACCATAAAGCTTACCAGACAGCCTAGTTGTCTACTTCTTGGTAATTACGACCCCCCAATTACGCATAGAACAACAAAAAAAAATAGGTGCTGTTATTTCACGCAGTATTCGGAGTATATATATAAAAGGCAATCTTTCTGGCAAATCTTTTCAGACAATCTTCAGATTAGTCCAGCGAGTGATCCTGTGAAGTTTGGTAGCAATCGGAAACGGACGAAGTCGCGGGAAAAACCTAGTTTTAAATAAGAAATAAATATTTTGACCAGCAAAATATCGGTTTGGTCAGTAACTTTTTTTGGCTGACCTATAGTACTTGCTGAACAAATAGGTTTCTTAGCTGATCAATTATTTATTAATTGCTTAGGTTAGATTAGTATTGTTTTGCCAATAGATCAAATAACAGCTTTTTCTTATTTATAAATGAGCTTTTTCTTTTGAATACAATTTTTCGAAACTTTTTCATTCAACTTTGATCAACTTAGCCGTTATATCATTTTCAAAACACCTCTTATGGCCCGGGTAGCTATTTGAGGTGAGCTGAAAACTTGTCCTATAACTCTACTATAATACCCTCACACAAAACTACAGACTTGGCTGGGAAGTAGTGGGGCTAAATCAACCCTTATATTTTATGATCGGCTGGCAGGTAGAAAGTCCAAAATTATCTATTATACAACCATTTAAGATGCCAAACTCCTCTTTAGCAATGGCCTGCAGACTACGAATTTCCTACTGATGAAATGTAATTTCTAAGAATTAAACAAATTAAATATGTCTTGCCAATATAAAAAAAATGTAGCTCCATGTATTTAGAGCCGACACTAATATTTATGACGCGTCCTCGTGTATCGAATAAGAATTAAATGGCCATAGGGAATAGATATAAGTTATGCAAGACACAAACCGTTTCGTGAGGTCACACAACCAACAAAGCCACTTGATTATACATTTATAATCCTATATTGTTATGTCTTACAACAACTTCTTTGCCATAATAAGTTTACTGTCTTTTTCGTCGACACTTACAGTTAAATGCGCGCGTTTTCTATAGCCTATGGCCTTCCTCGATAAATGGACTATCCAAAACAAAAATAATTTTTCAATACGAACCAATAGTTCCTGAGATTAACGCGTTCAACCAAACAAACTCTTCAACTTTATAATAATTACTAGCTGGCGCCCGCGACTTCGTCCGCGTTGAAAAAAAAAGTAGCCTATCCTATGTCTTGTACGTCTAAAAGTTTATCCAGCAAGTTTAATGAAAATCAGTTAAATCGTTTAAGAGTTATGGAGGAACATAAATACATACATACAATACCTACACTTACAGATTTATTATTAGTAAGTATAGATATTGATGATGACGATAGAGACGGTAAGACTGAGTCTACATTGGTTTTCTGTGCGATCATAAAGTTGGTAGACGATCGTGTGTTGGCGAAAGAAGACTTTATTCCGTATTTTTTGTTGTAAATACATACGTACATGTAAATACGTATGTATTTACAAAAAAATAAAGTAATTTATGTAATATACCTATACACTGTCTGGTATACAAGCATTAGTTCCTTACTTTGGAACTAGATGGTGCTGTGTAAAAAAAAAAACAATAAAAAAAAAGGCGAGTCTTAATTGTGTTGTGTTAGATCTACACATAACAAAAATACTAAGATGCCTTTGCAACCCCTTATCCTCTATATCAGTGGCTTCTATCCTCTATAGAAGTATCTATAAAGTATAGGAGTATCGTGATAGAGGATAATTTGGCACCATTCAGATCTGATTAAACAGCGAACACGGAAGCGTTTGCTATGATAATTACGTCTATTTTTATCGCACCAAAAGTGATTTTGTGCACGTATCGTCTGCCTTCTACCAACCTTCTACTACTTACATGGTTTAAAACGCAAGTACTCGACACGATGTGTGAAACGGTAGCACTAGAGCTTAAGGCGAGTATATGCTTACATTCTAACATTATATTTAGTACAGTCTTAAAAATTATTTAAGAAAAACATTAGGAACCTCGTCATTTAGACTGGCGAAAAATAATTTACTTACCTAGTTAGATTATTATTTCATTCTACACAACTACAAAAGTTTTTTTTGAGAATAATTTATTTCAAATTAATTTATATAAATTAATGAGGTACAATCTTCTAAACTATGTACCTACCAAGACATTATTATTTATATTAAACAAAATAAAAGAAAGAGACCAAAACTAGAAATAAAAATCACACTTTAAAATAATTTAAGAATTAACAAAAATGAAAAAATTAACTAGCTATCAAAAACCATTTTATTCTAACCTCATAGAACATCATAGTGTTCGATTTTTTTTAAATTTGTTTATAAAATAATAAAACATATAATACAAAAATTCATTATATAAAATGTTAAGGCCGTATATTTTTAGAATACGCGGAAGAGCTTACAATTTTAAATTGATTTTGAAACTTTATTCCCGAGATCGACGTTTTTCAAAATTCCTATCATATTTACAAAGTGAAAAATTTCCTTGCATTTCATGAAGTAAGGAATAAATAAATAAAATTTTTTGCTTGTTCTAAAAAAATATTTTCTAGCCTTGTGTAACCGAAGAATCCTATTTGTTGTGTTATGGAGGCCTTTAGCAGTTGACTTTTAGAAATCTTCTTGGGTACTATATCGCCTTAAGTAACACTAACACAGCTAATCAGTAATCAGTAACCCGTAACGGGCCACACGAGTGTGACTCGAATGACAATTTTTTGGTTTCACTTAAAGGGGGAGTTTCCTCAACAAGAGTAGCCATGAATAAAATGGATAATCTCTTGTCGTATGTACATAATATGATTAATATGTTTCCTTCAAAATTATGTGAATTTTGTGTATCAAAAGAAAATAAATTTAAAAATAAAAAAGGAATAAAGAAAAATTTGTATTTTTAAATCCAAATGAACAGAACTACTGTTTACAAAAAGTTGAAATTTACTTAATATGTGCATTTTTACATCATCATCAATACTAATAATAAATCTGAAATCTTTATTTTCAGAGATATCGTGTTGATAGGCTCTATACATGATACTGAAACTAAATTGACGATTTTTAGAGATTTTTTTTTGTATATATGTATGTTCCTCCATAACTCTTAAACGAATTAACTAATTTTCATGAAACTTGGTAGATAAACATTTACACGTACAGGACACAGGATAGGCTACTTTTTTCTTTTTCAACGTGGATGAAGTCGCGGGCACCAGCTAGTAAAGAATAAGTCTGAAAAGGACAATTTGGAAAACAATACACCGTTCTGTAAGGCTGTAACAGAAATATATGTTTTTTCGTAACCTGATTTTTATTTTTCGGATCCGCATTTGTGAAAACCACGGCTTAAGTGAGAAGGCAACTAAAAACTATTAATATTTGTTAGTTAATAAAGTCCCAAACGAGTTCCGAGGTTGCGTATACGACGACTTTTTACAGTAAATTGCCACCAATTATGGATACCTGTTCTCATATCGGATGCCAGTTTTCGAGCCCACGGCTTTAGGGTTCCTTGGGCATAAAAAAAGACATGTACGTGTTATCTAGAACTTTTTCATGACATTGATTGGTAGACATCATGGTAACCATTATATCATGGTAGTCCACTACCATTAAATAAATAAAATTAGATTACTTATTACATAATGAATATGATACTGAAATATTGTTTTTATATAGTTGGTTACTGGAATATAGTTAGAAAAGTAATATATACCCTCATGTCATATTAAAATACCGCGACTTCGTCCGCGTTGAAAAAGAAAAAAGTAGCCTATCCTGTGTCCTGTACGTCTAAATGTTTAACTACCAAGTTTCATGAAAATCAGTTAATTCGTTTAAGAGTTATGGAAGAACATACATACATACAGAAAAAAATCTAAAAATGGTCAATTTAGTTTGAGTGTATCATGTATAGAGCCTATAAACACGATATCTCCGAAAACAAAGTAACTTACTCCATGACCAACCCTTACATTATTTATTTATTTATTATTAGTATTGATTGATGATTAGTATTGCTTGATTGATTGAAGATGATGATATGAAGTACTGTATAATACAGGAGTATATGCTCTTCCTTAAAACCTAGTAACTACTTACTGTTTGTGTGTCGCGTGCGTATGTGTGTGCATGCGTGTGCGTGTGTGTGTTGTGTGTGCGTGCGCACGTGTGTGTACGTGTATCAGTGGGTGTTTGTGTGTGTATAGCGCACAGGTACAATCGATTCTGTAGAAAATTGGAATGAAATTGTCAACTCCATACAAAATGAACAAAATAATCTCAACTGCGGAACCACGTGAAGTATAAAATCCGCGTTGATGTTAGCTTTTTTTTATTCAAGATGTCGTTTGTATGTTAATCATGGTTTTGATAACGAAACTGGCGCCATACGAATCTGTGTGTTGTATTTTAAGTGTTATTTGTATTAATAAAATTTGTTTAAATTGCTTTTACGTCAAACTAATATTTTAAAAGATACTGTTTTCCTTTATTTTGTTATTTTTTGGTGTCGCATTGGTTTTACGATTACGTTTTATGTAATCAATCTTATAAACTTACAAAACTCAATTTTACATTGTGATAACAATTAAATTTTGTACTCGTACTTTTAATGGTTTCCTTAAAATATATAGTTTTTACTGCAACTTTCTGCTCTTTCGTAAAATATGCTAAAAGTTTATGAAAATATATTTTTGCGAATAAATATTTTTTTTTCTATATTACTATTAAAGTTATCAGAAAGCAAAATCTTTGAGTCCGCGATATGATATTTGTTACATTTGAAACATTTAAAAATAATAATAAAAAATATATTTATGCGTTGAAACTTGTCACAAGGTCATTTTGTTTTTTAATATTTTTCTATTAACTGATAAAACATCTTAATATTATAAAGCAAAGTTGTCTGTTTCTGCGCTAACTGCTTTTAAAATTACAGGGTTTTCACTAGGTAATAAAAAAAAAGATATACGAGGAAGGTATTCTGTAAATAAAATTGCATACGTGCGAAGCCGGGACGCGAATACTAATAATAAATCTGTAACTGTATGTATGTATGTTCCTTCATAACTCTTCATGAAACTTGGTAGATAAACAACAGGATAGGCTACTTTTTTCTTTTTCAACGCGAAGTCGCGGGTGCCAGCTAGTGTTAAATAAAACTAAAACCCAAAGCAATGAAAGATTCTCGAGAAATGGTTAGTTCGCCATTACTCCTAATGACATTATTTGAGCACTCTGCAATGCATAATGCATGCAGCCCTAATCCGTCCCCAAGTCCAGTGGCCAGTGATGAATCTAAGAGTAAAATATTATGTTAAATCAAACGGAAAATGAGTAATAACCTATAATGGCTATTGTTTTTTAATAAGAATTAGTTTATTCGTTCGGACCTTTCTGGAGTATAAAGATTCCGGAATATTTTCTGGGCATAACTCGTATGTACCTTCCTAACTTCCTATTGTTTTCTGTACCTTAGATTTTGGTTACTCTACTCTAGGTGGTACTCTACTCTACTCTCTACTCTAGGTTCATTATTATTCATATTGGTTACCCTAGTTAGAGTAACCAATACCGCTTTTATACCGTAAAATATAACACCTGAGAAAATATAATACCTTAGATGTTAGATGACATCTTTATCGATGTGACGACTGTGGCGCAAAATTTATCATATTCTTGTATTTCTTGTATAGTTGGTGTTAGGGGAACACTACCACAAAAATTATATACGTACTCATGATTTCTAGTGATAGAATAAATGAAACACTACACTGATCTTGAGTAGATGTTTATTAATTCATAGTGAGAATACATTCATTACAGACAAGCGAACGTTAGCGCGATCTAACTTGACGGAGGTGGCTCCATCTAGTTAACAGTCTTGGTATTATTCGACATATGCGCCTAACAGTTGGTTTTTGAAATTTCCACAGGAACCTAATATTTTGCCGGGATAAAAGGAATTCTATATAATCCAGGTTATAAACTAAATTGCCAAATTTCATCCAAAACCGTTCAGTAGTTTTCACATGAAAGAGTAACAAACATACACCCATAAATCTATACACCCTCAAACTTTTGCATTTATGAGTAGGATTAGTAAGATATAATAAAAAAATAATAAGAAGAAGAATGTTACTGTTTTTGTAGACTGTGACACGAAATTATACAAATGACTACATAGAATTTTACGCGCACTTTTATGGAAACTTGATGCTAATCAGAATTGTAGATGAGGATTAGTAAAGTCTGTGCTTACGTATCTTCTAACTTATAACAAAATCTACCTCTGCAGATGTCCGTTTCTTTGGGGTACACGGATCCGTTAGGAGAGCCAAAGTGGTCGACTTAAGAACCAAGGAGTCAATCAATTGAAGAGTCATAAGGAGCCCTAGCCAAGATGCAAACGCTTCGTTGCGTACTTCGGAAACGAAGAGAGAACGCTAAAGAGAAGACTTGGTAATTGGTTGTTATAACGCCCCAAATAAAATTTTGACCAATCACAAAGTTTTCTCTTAGGCCGTATACAGAAAGAAAGCTGGCAGCCTACCAGCGCTTATAGGAACCAATCCACGCAGGTAACCGGCGCAGGCATTTATATGAACAAGCGCCGATAAGCGCCGAACGTCGCCGACAAGTTCCGACAATTTTCGACACGCGCCGGTAGCGCTGGCGCCGCCTGCATTTAAAGTTTATGCTCATACTGCTTCAATCTGCTTGCTTTATGTAACTGTTACCAGAATGGACCGGCGCCGACAAGCGCTGGTAGATCGGCGCCGGCTACCAGCTTTCTTTCTGCATACGACCTTAGCCTCCTTGCTTCGTTTCCGAAGTACGCAACGAAGCATTTGCATCTTTGTCTAGGGGGCCTGTTTAGTTAAGGCGTGAAAACGTAACAAACAAAACTTACTTTCGGTTTAATAATATTAATTTGGATATTGTGAATTTACAAAAAAGATAATACGCAATTATCTCGGTATCCCCTAGTACCTTTAAATGAGAAAAGTGGAACAAATTACTTGAGAAGGATAATAATAAACGTTCATAATTCACGGAGCGAATCTATTACTTACTGAGTTTTTAAACCCTATTTTATTTTGTAAGTAAACTAGGTTTTGCCCGCGACTTCATCCACGTCCGATCGCAACCAAACTTCACAGTATATAGAATAGAAGATTAGCGTAAATATAGCCTATGTTTATAAAATAAAGCCTATGTTTCTCGCTGATAACATAGCTTTTTATAGGTGAAAGAATTTTCAGAATCGGTTCAGTAGTTTTTGAGTTTATTTATTACAAACACACAAATCTCTGTTTATAATATTAGTATAGTCATATTCACACACCTATGTTGAACAAAATGTTGAGGGGTCACGAATGAAATGAAAGTAGTGACGTCACCTAAACCGCAACTTAGGCATTAGTGCTATAAGCGTTCCGTAAAAGGCTCAAGGAGAGCTTTTCCGCTCGCGGTATAATAATTCCGCAAAAGAGAGCAAAAGCAAACATTACATAATGGCTACCCTTTTGTGTAAAGGCCCCGAACGGTCGCGTAGTCTTTGTTACAATGTTTTTGCCTGAATAAATTTTAATTAATCCGGCGAAGTTATGAAGTTTAGTGGAATTCATTAACGGCGGAAGCGGAAGGGTGCTCTGCAAACAAATTAACTTTGAAAAAATACAACTGGCCAACTCTACTTTGAAGGTGAAAAATTGTATTTTTATCTTGCCTTTCGCCGTTCAAATATTTCACAAAAAATGTTCGTTGAAACGTTGCCTTTTTTTGTTTCATTAGACGTACAAATTCGGTGTTCGTGTTTTTCTTTTATCTCTAGCAGTATCCTTATAGTTACATCTATCGCTACAATACATACATAGAGTAAATTATTAACTATTTACTCTATGACTACATATTATAAAACATAGAGTAAATTTTTAACTATTTACTCTATGACTACATATTATAGAACATAGAGTAAATTATTAACTATTTACTCTATGACTACATATTATAAAACAAAGTTTTCCGCCGCGTCTACCTGTCTGTCTGTTCGCGATAAACTCAAAAACTACTGCACCGAGTTTCATGCTGTTACCACCAATGGATAGAGTGTATTATTTATTTATTTATTTTTCAAAAGGTACACCAACAGCACAAACAAAAAATTTATAATAGGTATAGGTAATACAGGGCAATTTTAAGATATTTTTAATATATCGCGAACAGACAGACAGTTGTATGTAGTGATTTTCAAAAAAATGCAGTGCTGCCAGAAGAGCACAAGAAGGTAAAGCGTATCAGGCAATGTAGGGTTATTTTGGTTTGGCTTAGTCACCCTCTCATGGGGTGACTACGTCATCGAGGGGAATATTTTCCTAATCAAGGACTCACGAAAGGGCGAATTTGTTGTTTAATTATTTGTTTTGGTAACACACGTAAATAGATATTTCAATATCGCTGCTTAAAAGCTAAAGGGGCATAAAACAAAAAATCAAAAAATGTTTTTATTGAAAAAATACAATCACAATCCTTCATATTGCATGATGCAAAAAGACTTATGGTTGTTTTATTCAATATTTAGTATATTTTGATATATTTTTTTATATTCAAAAGTAACATATATATGCTTATATCTCCTCTAGTATTCAATTTATTATAAAAGTACTTACTTAAAATATTTAATGCAACTTAAAAATACGATCTAACGATGTATAATATGCATATATTTGATATATATCTAATAAGAAAAAAATACACAAAAAATATTTTTTTTTCGATTAGCTCTCCTGTAAAAAGTGTAATTTTGATTTGTGGCCGCGATTAGTCTTAGTTTGCGATTATGACATACTTACGCAGTAGCATTTTTTTTAATGTAAGGATCGTCAGACAAGCTGAGGGTCCACTTGATGGTAGGTGGCTAACGTCGCCAATACTTAATACAATATTATAAAGAGGAAAGATTTGATTGTTTGTTTGTTTGTATTGAATAGGCTCCGAAAATACTCTTCCAAACGCTATAAAATGATTTTCTTACAATATTTATTTTAAAGAGTTATCAATATTACTTATCTGAAAATATGGGATATCACAAGATATTTTTAAGATAAGAGTTTCACCCTTACGTAACTAAGTAAATGTACTGAAATGTAAAAAGAAATATTCCCTTTATAACTTATTCATTACTTGGGTGCGTGTTTACGAATTTCAAAATCAAGTTACACCGGAGGAAATAATTTTACCGACATCATCTAAAGTTCGCAACTTGGGACTAAATGTTACTTGTTATTCTATACACATTCAAACTTGGTCCAAACTTAGCCCCAAATAACAGCACAACATTGCCAACTTTCCCTCGGAGCGAATTTCTAGCTGCTCGCTTGAATTTTGCCCGGCGTTTATTTCCTAATTATTATGATTTAACTGGAGTTTCGTAGGGCTTCGCGTGTGCCACAAGTTAAGAGTTGAAGCTGTTAAAAAAATAATTTTAAATTTTGTAAATACATACATACAAATACATATTATAAATTATACAAAACATCCATGACTCAGGTACAAAGGTTAACACAAAAACATTTGCCCCTAGCGGGATTCGAACACGCCACCGTTTGTAGGGTTAATAGCCACTAGACCAAACGTGTATTCAAACGTAAATGTGTTGTCAAATGTGTGTGCGTGCGTGCGTGCGCGCGTGTGCGTGTGCATGTGTGTGTGTGTGTGTGTGTGTGTGTGTGTGTGTGTGTGTGTGTGTGTGTGTGTGTGTGTGTGCGTGCGTGCGTGCGTGCGTGTGCGTGGTGTAGAAAATAAAGCCCAGTGATTGGTCAAAATTTTATGTGGGCGTTACAACAACCAATCACCGGGCTTTATTTTTTATCGTTTCGTAAATACGCAACGCTCCCGTTTGCATTGGTTTGCTCTTGGCTAGGGCCCCTGATACAGTCGCTTATGACTTGAGCCACAGGCTAAAGTCGTGAGTTAACACGGCCCATTTGACGCCGCATGACACATCCCGCTCAACTTGAGCCAGAAATGAGGATATTATAACAGGAACGCACCCTTATTACATTCCAGAATTTGTACTTCGTAGAGGTAAGATTAAACAAAAATTACAGCAAGTATTTTCTTTTGAAAACGGCTCATTTGTCCAATTCTGGTTTAATAAGAGTAATTCTAAATGAAATTAATATAAGTACTATAATCTATACTAGTCTATACTAATATTATATAGAGAACATATTTATATTTTAGTATGTTTGTAATGAATAAACTCAAAAACTATTAGAGCGATTATAAAAATTCTTTTACCGATGGAACATTATCAACGAGTAACTTAGGTTATATTTTATAAAAAGTTATATAAACAGCTATTTTTATCACTATTTTTGTCATAAAGAACTCTCAAAACTCTATATCTTAATATTTTTTATTAGTATATTATTGCACTTTGTTCGAGCTGTGTAAATATCCGGTTTTTTTTAAGATAAAAATATTTAAATCTATATTGAGACCTTTAAACACAAAAAAAAAGAAACATTTTTATCGTTTATTTTTATTATTTATCACGAATTGCGTCGTTGCGATATGTAGGTACTTTTATTAAATAATATAAATATAAATATCTTCACACATTCCACACAGCGCCATCTAGTTCCAAACTAAGCAACTAATAGATCACTAAGTAACTATCATGGATACCAGACAGTTGATATACTACATACATTACTTATTTTTTGTAAATACATACATACTTATTATAAATAAAAATGTCCATGACTCAGGTACAAAGGTAAAATGTCAACATATCGCTGCTTAAAAACTAAAGGGCCATAAAACAAAAAAATAAAAAATAAAAATTTATTGCAAAAATACAATCACAATCCTTCATATTGTATGTTGCAAAAAGACTTATGGTTGTTTTATTCAATATTTAGTATATGTTGATATGTTTTTTTATATTCAAAGTAACATATATATGCTTATATCTCCTTTAGTTTTCAATTTATTATAAAAGTACTTAAAACATTTAATGCTACTTAAAAATACACTTCTATCTAACTATGTATAATATGCATATATTTGATATAATTATATGTAATAAGAAAAAAATAGACAAAAAATAATTTAATTTTTTTCGATTAGCTCTCCTGTAAAAAGTGTAATTTTGATTTGTGGCCCTTTTAGTTTTAAAGCAGCGACATAAACATTTGCCTAGGCTAGACTAGACTGCAACTAGACCAAACATGTCGCCATAAAATCTATTGATGATAAATAATATTTACCTATCATTAGATAAATTACACAGCCCCTCCTCACGTCCTTATCCTCAATGCTAAGGGCTCTCTCTCCCTTTGAAGAACATTATCCCCTAATTGTTTGTCTAATTATTCCCTAATTATTACTCTGAAATATTAATTCCCAATTTCTTTGACTGAATATTAATTACATTGAATTAAATTCACAAAGCAATCGGATCTTAGCCAGCCTAAACCAGATGAGTACACGAATTCTTTTCTTTTATATTAAAATTTTAATTAAACCGTTTTAAATGTACGAGTATTTTTTTCAAAATTAAATTTTATTTTAAATTAATGGACTACTCGCCAAAATCAAATATGACAATTCGCCCATCTAGGCGAGATAAATATGGGCGAGTAGTCCGTTAATAAATGTGAGAGTTCCACTTACTGCTTTTGGCAGTCAAAAAAGCGAAAAAAAAATTATCAAATTGTAAAGGGGTGGTTACTGGGTCCAAATGACTGCGAAACACAGTGATGTGCCGAATCCGTATCCGTATCCGCGGATATCCGAGGGAGAGAAAAGATCCGTATCCGTATCCGTTACTTTTTGGCGGATCTTTTAACCGACCTTAATTTGGAACATGGTAACCACCTAACATCAAGTGGGCCGTCAGCCTGTCTAACAACCAAACCATTAAAAAAGGAAATTTCACATACAAAAAAAAACATGGAATAATTTTCATTTAAAAAAAAAAGTACTAAAAACGCGTACGAAGTCGCGGGCAGTAGCCAGTTATACTAAGAACTTTAATAAGATGAATGCAATTAATTTTTTTTTTTGTTTTTGTTATTTTTACACACGTGATGCAATTTACATAACAACATCTGTTTTATATTAAACACTTTGATAACAGCCGGCCTTGAAGCAAAAATATATGCCAACGCTTACGTCACATTTGAATACCTTAAATATAAGAGCATAAGGTTCAAATTTGTACTTGAGGAACATCTTAATATTTGGTTAGTTCGGGCACGTGCAAAATGTTAAAATTTAGACGAAAAGGCAAATAGGGATTTTAAACATTCGCTAATACCGACTGTTTTTCACTGGATTATTACACTTGCGAATAGACATTATAAAAACAGCTTTAAAGCAATAGGAGTAAGGTTAAATATTGTTTGTTTGGTAATGGTAAACAGCATATTTCGCGAGGGGATCGAGGTCACACTTCCCTGTTCATTATAAGCTTAACATTCGATACCAAAACTAGTAAACAACTCGGTAATTGTATTGAAAATCGGCATTTAAATGATAAAGACTTTTTTGACTGCATTGAATTTTTATCGGAAGGTTATCGTCTGAGCGTAACCTTACCTCCCTTCTTATTTATCAATGAATTAAATAATGAAATCATACAATTAAGATAACATAAAAACTTTTTTTTATTATTCTTTTTGCTCTGATATCATAACTTAGTTCAAACTTCAGTCATATAAATTGACTGTTTCTGTATATTTTTCTGTAATGCTATAGGTATTATACTAGCGACCAGCCCCCGGCTTCGCACAAAAGCCGTTGAAATTAGATTGGGCTTAGATTACGCCTGACGCCCGGCGCAAAAACCGGGTGTTATAAATCTCTCTCTCTCTCTCTCTCTCTCTCTCTCTCTGTGTGTGTGTGTGTGTGTGTGTGTGTGTGTATTGTGTGGAAACGTAGCTCCCAAAAAAGTTGGATTGGTTTTTTTTTTATCGTGATGGTTCTTCCTTTTTAAAGTAATTTTATGTCGATTGACGTGAAACTATAAAATAAAAGTGTTGTACGTATTATTCGTGCTGAAATATGAAAAAAGGCCACTTGTCGTTAGTAAACACCTTGTAAACACATAAGGTGTCATGAGTCATGAACGCGAGCAAGCTAAAAATAGAATTTAATCAAGAAATGGATAGTAGTTAAGGGCAGCTTATGCAGAGTTCACCCGTTGTAACCACATTTAACATTTATCAACAGAGCTTAAACGCTATCGTTACTTCCAAGAGGACGGAGGCTTTTATCTTAGCGAGCGTCCTTCGTTGTAGAGCCTTGCGGCACACAGAAAGCGTGGCTACTTAACATCAAGTATACCTACATCAATGTACTACATACAAATATGAATTTTGCACGCCCCATACAAAATACTATTAACTTTACTATGTAATTTAAAAGTGACATATATATGCGTAGAAATGTGACTACGTTGACACATTGGAGTTTAAAATTAATAGTAGAAGTCGTTACTACCTTTTATCATTGACTCCGCCATGATTCCGCTGTAGGCGTACTTTTTATGTGCCGCTTTGCCAGTTGTGACGGAAATTCCATAGATATATATATCTATCTACATGTGTTCTGTCCATTTGTCCTGATCAACGCACAGCCAAAACTAATACGAGTAACTAATAAGTAAACAAAGCTAAAATTTGGAGCATAAGTTTATTTTAAAACTACCTTTTGCACGCGACATTTTATAAAATAAAGGTTATGTTACTTGTTGATGATGTAGCTATCTATAGTTAAAGAATTTTTTAAATCGGTGCTTTTTGAGTTTTACAAACAAAAATACAAACAAACAATGACAGGAGTTAACACAAAAGACATCAAAGAAGAATTCGTGTATGTAATCATTATATAGGTACATGATATTAGTTCCAAACACTTTAAGTACCTATATATATGTATAGACTTATATCTACCAGTGGAACGTTGCCTTGAAAGATACTCTCACAGTGGTTGCCAACACCCAAAATTGTGTTGCCAGTTCGTCGGGCCCCGAGTTTGTTTATTAAACTTTCCACTTTGCCAGATGATCTTTTGAATTAATTAACGCTGAAAATTCATCAGTCCCCCGCATCGTAGGAGCGGTGGACCCTTTTGCGTTTCCAGCTAAACTTGCTGGAAATAAATATGCCTTCATATTTTTTTAACGAGCTAGTGAAAAACAAATATGGGGTGTGGCTGTGTCGTGGATACGGCCATGAGTTTTTATACGTGAATACGTGTACGTTACGTCTAATATTTTCTTTGAGTTTATTATATGTATAACTACTTGCTGCACGCGACTTCGCCCGCGTAACTTTGGTTTCCCGCGACTTTGTCCGCGTTGAAAAAGACACACACACACACACACACACACACACACACACACACACACACACACACACACACACACACACATGCACACGCACACGCACATACATACATACACACGATATCTGAAAACAAAGTAACTTACTCCATGACCAACCCTTACAGATTTATTATTAGTATTGATTGATGATGTTTGATACTCTATGTCCTTTCTGGTGTCCCAGACAACGTGTATGCAAAATTTCATGATCGGTTCAGTAGTTTTTGCATGAAAGAGTAACAAACATCCATCCATACAAACTTTCGCATTTATAATATTAAGTACAGATATTATATCCTCCCTGTCGGCGTCTGTATTTCAAAGATCATATAACCGAAGTTTTCGAAGTTGGAGTTAATAATCTTCTTGGTGAGTTCGCTCCATCATTAAGCCTCATCTTCGCGCTTCCGGATTATTTATAACCTAATCCCAAATTGTCTGTTTTCCATATTGACTGACCTTTCCTAAATCGACCAAATATTAAAATGTCTTAGCCCAGAATGACTGAAATCCGAAATGCCCTAGTACCAAATTGACTGAATGTTGAAAAATATTTATTGTTTATAGAGATTTTTTTAATAGCAAGATCATCCACTTCTTTCTACACAGCTTGTTGGCCAAGAGCAAACCCATCTCTAATAAAAAAAAACCTCAAGAATAAGGTTCATTTACGCACTGAATCAAAGTAATCGACGTATATAGGTAATAAATAAAAAAGAGAAAAAAAAATTTTTTTTTTTTTTGAAAGGTAATTTATAGTAATAACGTCCGCATCCGTTGCGTTCTTCACGTAAACACGAACACGTTTGGTGCATGTATCAAAATAAATAAATCAATTTCACACGGCCTGTATGTAATTAATTGTGAGATGAGAACTGTTTTTTAATATGTTTACATTAAAATGTGAGTTTCACCAAGATATTAATGGCAACACTAATTCTGAACTGAAATACCTGACGTTCAAATTAGCGGTAAGGCTATTGTGCTAATTTTTAAACCTTGTGATGCCAATCTGCTATATATGTTATATCTTTCAAAAATGGATTAAATAAACCTGTTTGTTATATCGTTAGCACATAAACAATACTAAGCGCCTCTTTCACCAACGTCAAGTAGGCTAAACCGTCACTTAAAGTCACCTGTCACCGGGAATAATTTAGCTGATAATTTACCTTTGTTTGTACGGTAAACGTCCCAAACATTAAATAGAAAATAATAATTAAAAAATCGCCTATCGAATGATGCAGTAAACCGATTGCATAATTGAATAAAACAGAAAATGATATATAAAAGTAACTAATCAACACTTGTAGTTGGTGAAAGAGGCGCTAATACTAATAATAAATCTGTAAGTGTAGGTATGTTCCTCTATAACTCTTAAACGAATTCTAATTTTCATGAAACTTTGTAGATAAACATGTAGAAGTTCAGGACACAGGATAGGCTACTTTTTTCTTTTTCAACGCGGATGAAGTCACAGGCACTAGCTAGTTCAAAATATTTGTATCTTAATCTCTAAATGACGTCATCATACTAGAGAATGTAGAAATGTTCGTGTAACAAACAAAATGTTAATTGGAGTTCTGCCAAAAATGACGTCACTCTGATGTATTATAATTAAAAAAATAAGAAGAGATAAACAATCTGGTAACACATACTTAATTTACTTTTTTATTAATACAGTAAATTCACTTTTGGCGCCTTCAAAACCAAAGATTTAAATCTTTGTTCAAAACCTACAATCACTGGCAAAGCGACGAGTTAAACCTACAAATGTGTTAAATTCTTCTAAACTTTTTAACCGTACCATAAATTCTCTAAAAAAAAAATATAATCTAAAAACATATTTCATCAATAACGATCCAGCTATTATACGTAAATTAACAATTAAACTAACAATTTGGTAAAGACATTGTTCATTCGAGTCGCGTTACACAACAGCCTATTGTTGTGTTTAATATACAATATATTTAGTTTTGTGGCGAAGTAAACAATACCATTGGACACGGTCGTAAACTGCGCGTAATATGCGGCAGTGGGTTAGGTTAGTTAGGGCATAGCTGTATTCTTCGGGCTGGAACGACCGTTCTGGAAATACAAGGTCGACCGGCGTCCCTTTAAAACATTCATTAATTTATTCAACACGCTACTTACTTATAAAAACATTTGCACGTGGAATACACGAGCACTTTATACTTTAGATAAGTAATGTCGTAATCATTTCAAGGACGCGCGTGATACAGTCATGGTGTCAGAGCGCCTAGTGCGAGTTTTACTTTACGCGTTCGACGAGTTTGATAGAGTAAAACTCGCACTAGGCCCTCAGGGGCCCTAGACAAAGTGCATTCGCTCCGTAGCGATTCGATTCGCTAAAAATAAAATGTATGGGATTGACATATGCCTTCGCAAAATCACGTGATACTTCCCATAACTATCGAACTTCGTTATCGTTATCGTTATGGCACTTTTTCTAAGGCCCCAGTGGCCCTAGCCAAGAGTAACCAGTGCAAACGGGAGCGTTGTGTATTTACGAAACGATCGAAAATAAAGCCCAGTGATTGGTCAAAATTTTATGTGGGCGTTACAACAACCAATCACCGGGCTTTATTTTCTATCGTTACGTAAATACACAACGCTCCCGTTTGCACTGGTTGCTCTTGGCTAGGGCCCCTGATCACATAACATTCCGCTTTGACTAGATTTTTAGAGTAAATAAATAAATAAATATCTTTACACATTCCACACAGCACCATCTAGTGTGCACTCAAGTACAAAGGTACAATGTTAACACATAAAAATTTGCCCCTGGTGGGATTCGAACCCGCGACCGTTTGATTAACAGCTAGAGTTACTAGTAGATCATATAACATCTGTTTTGGCTAGATCACACAACATCTGCTTTGGCTAGATCACACAACATCTGCTTTGGCTAGATAACACAACATGTGTTTTGGCTATATCACACAACATCTTTTTTGGCTAGATTACTCTAATTTTACAGAAGATGAAGCAATATTATCTGCTTTGGCTAGATTACGCTAATTTTACAGCAGATCATATAACATCTTTCTTTGATTATATTACAGCAGATCACACAACATCTGCTTTGACCAGATAACGCAGATCACATAAAATCTGCTTTGACTAGATGACTACTTAGGATAGATTTTACTGGACCTGAAAATTATTTTACTTATTTATTTTATTTATTCACAAAATCCACAACTCGTAGCGGTTCAATAAGTTTCTAATGACAATATAGAAACGAAAAAAGAGCAAAAATAAGGCTATGACATCAGGTTATGATAATCATAGAATAATAATGTATACAGAAAAATATAGCAAGCACGAAATGTGTATTTTTATGTTAATGTAGACGCAGTACCTACAGACAATTCATCTACATATTTTTGTATTAAAATATTACCTATATTATTCATTTCTTCTATATAGTGTTTACAAATCGACTTTCCCAATACTTAATAATGATGCCAAAAATGGAGGCGTCTATATTTATCTAAAAGTAAAATTTATTGTTGTGCTTATTACGTATGATCTATTCTTTTTCTATTGATCAAAAACGTAAACAAATATAGCGTCGCCATGGTCACTGGACTGTTTTAAAGATGAAATTTGTACATTAGGCATTATCAAAGAGAGTTGACTCAGTGATTAACGCATTTAGATTTTGTTCGTATTGTTTATATATCGTGAATTGTTTGTTTACCTTTTTGATCAATGAAAAAAGAATACAATATAGATACCATATCGGATCTAAATATAGGATTTAGATCTGACACGTGCAAAGCGCGTCTTCTCGTGTCACGTAATAGCGAACAATGATTGTCATAATAATAATTAATTATAAAGTGATAAGTACTTATCGTAACACTAACTACTCAACTCAGACTACATTGTTGACGTTCAGATAAATAGATGTTCTGTTCATTGTTATTGCTATCACAATAGATTACAGACACAATGCCGCCTTTCAAGCTAACTGTTCAAATCATGTTATATAGCAGTGCCCCGCGACTTCGTCCGAGGTTTTTTATCCACTATCTGAGGAAAAACGTAGTTGTTTAATGGGTTGAAAAAATTTAAATTTTATTGGATAAAAAATAATGTAAAAATGTAAAAATGGGAAATAGACAGACAATAAAAAAGGCCTGATTATCTAATATATCTATATCTAATATATGTATGCTTAGATCTTTAAAACTACACAACAGATTTTGATGCGGTTTTTTTTAATAGATAGAGTGATTCAAGAGGAAGGTTTTTAGTATATAATTTACAAAGTTACGCGGGCGAAGTCGCTGGCAGCAGCTAGTAATATATAAAATATAATACGTATGTAACATAGCGAAAAACTTCTGATAAAATGGGCGATTTTCAAAATAAAATATTATTATAATAAAAAATAAAATAATAAGTTAAAATTGTTATATATGTGTCTTCTCAACTTGTATAATAAAGTCTAAACTCATATACAAGCAATTTATAAGATTGAAATAAATTTAAGAAGGTAAAAATATAATTAAATTTGAAACTATGAGGCATTTAAAAGAATATCTGTAGGTACCTATATTTATAATTTTTGTGTACGAACAAAATGTTGATGGTATCACGCATAGTGCACATGTCCGTCAGCGGTGCATGGTAAATGGTAAACACGAGCATTACGATGCGTGGGCGCAAACGTCTTAGAATTATGGCATATTATGGTGGCTTACACGTGTGTAACCCACGCCCGTAAATACCGTACACTCGAAAACAAAATTGGTTACTATGTCTGTTACTAGCTGGTGCCCGCGACTTCGCCCGCGTTAAAAGTAATGAATGTGTAGCGCCCGTAGAGTGAATATTAGGTACCTACTTGTTGGAACTATATCTTTATGGTAGCGCCTGACTAAATGTGTAAATCAATAAAACGCCTGACATCTTTGCTGCTATAAATTTTTCAGGGGTTGTATCTTTATTTTTTGTAGATAGCTGGTGGCCGCTACTTCGCCCGCGTTGAAAATTATATATTAAAACCTTCCTCTTGAATCACTCTATCTATTAAAAAAACCGCATCAAAATCTGTTGCGTAGTTTTAAAGATCTAAGCATACATAGAGTATGCTATGTAATAGTAGAAGTTGGTCGTTACTACCTTTTATACCATTGACGCGCGAAGGAAAGACTCCGCTATGTATCCTATTTAGGCGTACTTTTTAAGTGCCGCACATTCCAGTTGTAATACATCGATGGTTATACAATTCAAATGTTGTAGGTACTTGAAATTTAAGGTAACTTCGCAGAGCTATTGATAAATTGTCAATTGATTCATCATCATAATCGACTAGGTATGTCAAGGCCTGCTGGACATATCTAGCCACTGCTGGACTGAGTCCTAAAAGCACTATCTATCATGTAGGGCATTTAAAGTACCTATACTTACTTTCCCAATGGATGTCACTTGTAAAAACTATATAGCCAGTCTATATAGCTTCTCCAGCTATATGTCAGATTTCAGTTCAGTCAACGTTATCTCATTTGAAAAGAAAAATAGTAAATACTACTTATAATAATAATATATTAAACAGAAGACACTGTTTTTTTTTTAATGCGGCCCTCCGGTGTTAACTGAGCATTACCTATCAAGAATAGCCTATGTAAGTTTAACTTGAAAGTTGAAGGTAGATACAGAAAAGGACATAGGGTAACTTTCATCAGAAAAAAAAGTTCCCGAAGGATTATCTAAAAATAAAAATACAACGCCTGACAAAATTATAACAGCAATTGTCAGGTGTTATATATTTTTTAATTTTATACACCGACAAATTCGCGGGCAAAAGCTAGTAGGTATATAAATAAAAATAACAATATAATATTGTTTCGTGCACGTCTGTACTCCGAGTTGGTCGAACGATGCCTCTATGGAAATCTTTTTATGGTACCACAAAATAAATAAAGCCGCATACGTGATACACTCGCTACCGTCTCCGTCTCAAGGCACAGTTCTCGTCTTTGGTTGCGTAATATTTCCACAATTTATTACAGTGACATGTCTATATTTCTTCAAACAATTATCAACTCTATAGCGCTCCAACAATGTTCTTTTAAGACTAAAAAGAAAAATTCCAATCGAAGAATCGAAAAATTCTTTTGTACTGTTTTTGAAAAAAGATTTTACAAAGAAATCTATGAACCCAAATGTACAAGAATCTCAAATGAAATTAATTTCATATCAGTAAAGAACACTTAAGAGGACTCATGTTTTGATGCTATGCATGTTCGAATCCTGATGTGACCTGCACATATTAATACAAGAAAACTCTTTTTTATATATTACTCAGGCAGAACCACTTGATGGTGGGTGGCTACCGTCGCCTATAACACAAACAACGCCACAGGTGCTAGTCAATTCTAGTCCGCTCAATTACCTTCACAGGGCTATATTCCTGCACTCCTTCAGCAAAGGCTAATTTTGCTATAACCGTCGTTCCAGCACTCCATTCGAGCATAATTTGATTATACATATTAAGGGCAACTTGTCAGAGCTAATTATGGTCTGCCTGGTCAT
Source organism: Synanthedon formicaeformis (assembly GCA_945859745.1). Classification (NCBI taxonomy): domain Eukaryota; kingdom Metazoa; phylum Arthropoda; class Insecta; order Lepidoptera; family Sesiidae; genus Synanthedon; species Synanthedon formicaeformis. The sequence continues at coordinate 10,575,401 of OX243969.1, read as the reverse complement.
GATTTATCTCATATTTCAAAACTCCAGCGGACACAAATAAATAGACATAAATAAATAAGTGACATCAACAAATAGAATAAAACACTCTATGGAATAAACATACGCAAACGTCAAAATTAGTTCTCGGTACTTTCCAGGGCGGCGTTTCAAAATGGTACACGAAATTATCTGTCATTTGTATGGGATAGCCTGTCCAGTGTGTTTAACTTCCAGACTTCACTTTGCACAGCAGAGGGTATCAATAAAACTTCTTCTTTCGTTAACTCCAGACAAGACAATTTATTTATTTAAAATATGGCTAATAAGTAAATTTCATAACAACTTTGTTCCTGGGCATTTATTTTATAAAGCGACATCTAGTTACAAACATTTCATTTTAGTGCCATTTCTATACATGCCGCCCACCATGAACAGATTGTTCATTGGAACCGCCCACCATGACAGAATCAATTAAAACCGAAAGAACTTCAATAACAACACTAAAAATCGTTATCAATTACTAAGGCCTACATTATCATAAATTAGGGAACTCCTTAGACTACTAAAACTTAAACTACTTAAACTAGTAAAACTAAGATTTTACAAGTAAACTACAAACTTTGGAGACTGGTTTTTTAATATGACTGACTTACAGTGTAAAGTAACAACACGCGTAACTCCGTTCAAACCAGGATGTTATCAAACCCCATATCGCATAACTTGCACGCGGGAAGAAGGTCGGTTTCCGTCACGAATACGACGTCTCCAATATCAGTCAGGAATATGTTCATTCAACTTGTACCGGAGCAACATCCATACCTGTAGGGTTCTTGTATATGAACTCTTGTATATGCAATTGGTCAAATGACAATTCACATCAAAACTTAAATCAGCCTGTCTTTGTGTTAGCGCCGATCAACTCTTGGAATCTTGATAAGTGGTTGCTCAAATGTATGTGGGTTGACTTTTCTTCTAAACCTGTGTCGCCAACATGACTTGCTTCACTTAGTGGACTGTATTTATTTTAATATTATATAGTCAAGAGCGACCAGATACTTACAGTCTTAGATTTGAGATATCGATTGTTTTTATACCACTGTAACCACAATCAGTTGGATTGTCACTTAATTGAATGACATCAATGCGACCAATGACATCAGTAACAGAGTAAAATAATTTCAGACTTCAGAGACATGGTTTGCTACCATTTATTATACTACCGGCTAATACAAACTTTTCAGCGACTAGGAGAACTACTCAACCAAGCTAGTACAACTGATGAATTAGTTCAGACATGATGTTCTGCTTCTCTCTCCTTTTTTTTTTAAAATGGATCACACTTCTACTAATAATAAATTTGTAAGCAAGATTATTATGCAAGTGCGGGACCAGCACAATTCCATTCGTGGCACAGAAAATCCTTCAGGCGAATTAATAATTCCTTAATCATTCTGTAGGTAATTTGCCATCCCACAGTTTATGCACGATAACCAAGGCTTCGGAAAATGATTTAGCTTGAACCATCTTGAATAACTTTCGCTTTGTTATGAGAAATTTGATTTCGGGCAGCAGTTACACAGAATATTGTATTTCATCTACATCACTGTTCCAGGTAATCTTTTCCCGAATCTTCTTAATCTTCTGCACTACATCTTCTATTCCTACTTTCAACAATTTCTCTGTGCCTTTAATTAGTTATTTATATCTTTCCGTTGTTCTTTCCTGCTGTCTTCATAAGCTTTTTTACTGTGACTCATTGGCCCTCGCATTGGCCTCATTGCAGCATTGTGTAGCAAATACATAGACTGCATATAACTCTGTTCGTCTACTGGAACGACTTCAGCATGACCCGATTCGTCATACTCCTTAATGACATTCGCATATTGTCTTCTGAACTCTGATTTTTTATTTGATATTTTCTCTAAAAAACTTGAATTTCGTTTGTACATATATTGAGACGCATTACTTAGACACAGTTCATCGTCACGAAAGGGCAACTTCACTGTATATTTACCGGATTCATCTCTCGACGTACTCTGCCTAAAATTCTCTACTTTACGTTCTAATTTTGGATTCAAAATCTTCTCCTTTAGTTTATATTTATGCTTTTCGATTTCCCAAAACCTTTTTTTTAGACAATTTTCGTCTTCTAGATCTTTAACATCCGTATTCATCACTGCACTACCCAAAGCTGACCTGGGCGTCTCAGTAGCTGAAACACAGCCAGATAGAATCCACCCAAACTTCGTATTTTGTGCCAATAGTGACACTCCGGGTGGACCCGTAAGTACTTCTCCTTCCACAATCTGACTATATACCTCTACACCAAGTATCATATCAATTTTATTCGACTTATCAAAGTTCGGATCTGCTAACTTAATTTCATCTAAGCCCGGCCATATACCCACAGAAACCTCTTTCGATGGAAGGAATCCAGTCAATCTTCTTAAAACGTGAGCTTCTACTTGTATAGCAAAATTGGAATTATGAATAGATTTCAATTCTATAGACACCACATACTTAGACTTAAATGTATTTCCTTCTACACCAGATATTAATGTATTTTTGCGAATCCTTTTCAGACCGAGCGCTTGAACTGTGGCCTCTGTCACAAAGGAAGCCTCCGATCCTTGGTCTAACAAACATCTTAAGAAAAAATAACTTTTTTGAGTTTTTACTTGGGTTACGGCTGTAGGCAATAACCTACGACTACATATCTTAGCGAAGCAGGCTGTAGCTATATTCTCATTGGTCTTATCTTGTGCTTCGCTTGCTATGGAAACTAAGGACTCCCTCGAAACTGACAAGCCTTCATTGTTAATGGAATTTGACTCAGGGTGAAGTAACGAATGATGTTTTCGTTTACATATTCTACATCTACTAGACCGACGACACATATAAACGACATGGGTACTGTCTAAA